>BMAO01016070.1:0-16075 GCA_019973975.1 Trichonephila clavata | reverse complement strand
TCTTTGTTGCTTTAAAACCGGGATAAAACTCGTTCACAGCTGTGACGTTGCCTTGTGCGAATTTTGGGTGGAAAAAGCGGGTCCACGTGGTTGTTTGATCGTTAGGTCACAATAAAAGTGAAGAGTTAAAAAAAAAAGAACTCGAAAGAAAGAAACTTGTTACAAAAGTTGAAAAATACTTGTTTATTTTAAACAAAACAAAATTTTAAAAAATTAATTTAAGAAAAATAAACTATTTTGGACTAACGATTTGAGCCAGGAAAAAGTACCTTGTACTTATTGTGGAATATGAGACTAAGAAAACACAAATACATCGTAATGTTTTTTTTAAAAAGTAACTATGTAAAAAAGAGTAAAAGTGACCATCTCTCTTTCTTTTTAAACAATAAGAGAATATATAAAGTATCGTTACATACGACGATTATGTTTATGAAATGAAATCAATCTTCCTCTATTCAATTATATTTTAAATTTAAAGTAACATAAAGAGGGATTTCAATACTTTTAATTTATATATATGTAACAGAGAGGGTGGTGTCTAGGGGTATGTTGAATGAAAGAGAGACGTTAAAGTTTAAGGATATTTAATGACATCTACAGGTTGTTAAACCTGACTAGGCGCGCGCTGCTGGGGAAGAGTAAGTCTACTCCTTCTCCCGCTTACATCCGGGGGTTTACAGAGAGTGGCGCTGGTGTCACCTGAGCGTATACAACACTCGTCCATCCTGATGTGGTCGGTCCCCGACCAGGCTGGAAAATATGCAAGTAAAAATTATACAAATACTACAACTGAAAAGAAAAAAAAGATTAAACAAATTTTTAAAGTTCAAATTTCCTTGAGTATATAGAGGAAAAAAAAATAAAGTCATTAGAGTTCTGGAAAGAAAAGTCTTAGGGATTATCCCATGGTTTCATCAGATCAGCAGATGTGGACGTCAAATTCGGGCCTTCTTGTCTTCCTATTTTCTTTACATCGTACCTGTCGTTTGGACGAACTTTCACGACTTCATATGGGCCAAAATATTTTGGTCGCAATTTCACACCTACTTCAAACTGGGTTTTCTTGATTGCAATTCTGTCACCTTCTTTGTATTTTCTTGCTTCTTTGCGATGTTTATTGTAGTGTAGTCTACTTTGTTCTTGTAATTTCAGGATATTGGATTTTGCATCTTCTCTTATTTGTTGTTTATTCTGTAAAGATAATTGGAAATTTTCTTCCTCGAGAATGGCTTTGATTTTGATGTCATCTTTATTTTTCATTTTGACGCCTGTTAAAAGTTCAAATGGTGTATATTTGGTGGCTATGGAAACAGTGCTGTTAATTATTCGTTGAACTGATGATACGTGTTTATACCATTTATTGGGATCTTCAAGTGAAAGCTTTGTTAGGACTGGTATTAACGTTGCATGAATTTTTTCTACCTGACCGTTCCCACGCGGTACACCTGTTGTGATTGAAATAAACTCGATATCTTCATCCTGACAAAATTTCTGAAATTCTGTCGAAGTGAATGCTGTTCCTTTGTCTGAAATTATTCGTCTGGGACTTCCAAAGGTTACTTGTTGTAATTTTAATTTGTCTAAAGCATCGTTAGCTAAAGGAGACTTTACAGGATAAATCCACAAAAATTTGGTGAAAGCGTCGATGACAGTAAAGATATATTTGTAATTTTTGTTGGTACTTGGGAGTGGACCCAAAAAGTCAATATGGTAGGTATCAAGTGGAATATCACCTTTTGGTATGGGATGTAGAAATCCTTCTCGTTTGCCAAATTTTTTGGATGAAAGAATGCAAGGAATGCAATTTGCAATAACATTTTCTACAGTCTTACGCATATTTGGGAAAAAGAATTGTTGTTTGACTAAAATTTCAGTTTTGTTGATGCCGAAATGTCCTTTAGAATGTTCAAGTTGTACGATTTGTTTTTGCATTTCAAGTGGAACGACTAGAAGTTCTTGGTCGTTGACAATTTTGTACAGCACATCGTTTTTTAATGTATAATCAGAGGCTGAAGATGATTGTAATAGTTGTTTAATACTGGATGTAAACTCATCATTAATTTGTGCTTTTTTAATTTTTTGTGTTGTTTCGTTGTATTGTATGAGCATGACTGGATAACGACTGAGCGCGTCAACATGTTGCATTTGTTTACCTGGCCTGTGAAGTATTTCGTAATCGAAATCTTCTAAGTAGAGAGCCCATCATGCTATTCTAGGTGGTAAATCTTTCTTTGACATAGTTTTTTGAAATGCTTGGCAATCTGTGATTATTTGAAATTTTGTGCCGACAAGGTAGTGTCGAAATTTTTTTAATGCTGTAACTATCACTAAGACCTCTAGTTCGTAGCTGGAGTATTTCTCTTCTTGAGGAGAAGTTTTACGACTCATATAGTGTATTGGATGAAAGTTCTGATTTGAGTCCATTTGTAGAAGTATAGCGCCAAACCCTTTCGCACTGGCATTGCAGTGTATTTGTAATGGAGCGTTTTGCTGATAAAGATGTAATACAGGTTCCTGAGACAAAATTTGCTTCAAAGAGAGAAAAGCTTGTTTTTGTATAGGACCAAAGGTGAATGGAACTTTGTCTCGTAAAAGATCGCTTAAAGGTCGTGCGATTGATGCATAGTCCTTAATAAATTTTCTAAAATAGCCTGTTAGTCCTAAAAATGATTGGACATGCCGAGGGTTTTTAGGTGTTTGGAAGTTCATGACTGCATTTGTTTTAGCTGTTGAAGGACGAATAGTGCCTTCTTCAATAATATGGCCAAGAAAAGTTAATTTCCGCTGAAGAAAATTACACTTTTTAAAATTAAACTCTAAACCATAAGTAGCAGCAACATCAAATACTTTTTTAAGCTTTGCAATCCCTTCACATTCAGAATTTGCCGGAATTAAAATGTCGTCCATGTATATAATAACAGTTTTGTCTTTTAAGAGATCTTTAAACACAATTTGAATGTATTTTTGAAATAGTGAGGGAGAATTACACAAACCAAAAGGAACTCCATTAAATTGGTATTGACCATTATGTGTTATGAAACTGGTGTATTTACGGCTATCAGGATCAATTTTGATGTGAAAAAAACTGTTTTTTAAGTCCAGATTTGAAAAGAGTATCGCTCCATGGAGTTGATCAAAAATGTCTTCAATGAGGGGTAGTGGAAATCTTTGTTTAATTGTTTTAGAATTAAGAGCACGAAAATCAACACAGAGTCCAGTTGACTGGTCTTTTTTCTTGACAAGAACTAAAGGTGCGGCAAAATTAGATGAACTTGGGGAAATTATTCCATCAGACAGCCATTGCTCAATTTGGTTTTCGACGATAATTTTTTCCGCTTGACTTAATTTTTTAGGACGTAACGCGATGGGTGTGTCATCAGAAAGGATAATTTGCATCTGTAAGTTTGTATCTTTAATTTTATTTGGTTTGTAAGATTGGATAAGGTTTTCAACTTCGCGACGCGTATCAACGTTCAAAATATGCGATAAATCTACTTGAGGATAAATTACATTTAAATTTGATAAATAACAATCCTTATTTTGAAAAATCAAAGAGAGAGATTCGTTTTTATCATTAACTGGTAAAGAATTACAATCGCTAATTTTCAATTCAGAAAAAGGTTTGTTTACGTTAGCTTCGCGCTGAAAATCAGTTATATAACATGTTTGATCGGATTTGGGCTGTGACGTCAGTTCATATTTCTTATTTTCTTTTCTATCGAATAATTTCTGTTTTGGAGAGTTTAACGATTCATTTTTATTCATTGAGTGTTTTACATTACTCGCGCTGTGATTGTTTGGAAATCGATTTGAGCCATTTGGCCTTGAACCTTCGCCGGAATGATTTGGGATAGTTTGCGGTGCAAAAGAATGCAAGCTCGACATATTTGGGCTAGCGAAATTATTTTGTCTATCATTTTTATTTTTATGCGAAAGAATGTTCTTAGAATGAGAGGAAGTAGGATTTTTTTCTGAAATCCGTGCATTTTCTTTTTCTGCTTTATTTAAGTCATCAAAAATATTAGGCGGAACTATTAAATCACAATACAATTTATTACAGACAGCTGCAGTTACTATTATCGGGTTTTCACGAAAACTTGGAAGAGCTAATTTAATTTTAGTAAGTTCAGCTTGAATTTCATTTCCGAAAGCACATGTTAATTGAACAGTTCCTAAAGATTTTGTTTCGGGTGGAATGAGGGAGGATTTCACACACACAATATTCGCTCCAGAATCGATTAAAGTTTTCACGATTTTATCATTAACAAAAATATTTTCGTATTGCAATTCATGTAAGGATTCATTAAACATTTTACCTTCGACTTTACAAACAGGACCGTGATTTGAATTAGGTCTAGAATTGAAATGAGTTTCGTTTCTGTAAGAACTACGACGCGGTTTATTTGTTGAAGTGTTTCGTGAATAATTAGTGAAATTTTTATCACGCGAGTAGTAACGGTTAAAGCTTTGAGACGAGTTGTATTTTTGTTTTTTTCTGTCATATGGTGGTTGACGATACTGTGTTTTGTCGGAATACGACTTTCGCTTTGCTACGAAGAAAACATCGCATTCCCTAGCCAATTCAGTAGGCTTAAACCAAGATTCGTTTTGGCGTATCGCGATATGTTGTTGCGTTTCTCGATCGAGGGTGGAAAATAATTTGTCGGCTATCATTAACTCACACAAAGTTTTAAAATCATTCGCATTTCGAAGTTTACAATAATATTCAAAAGAACTTGTTAGCCGTGACGAAAACTGTACGTGCGATTCGTTTGGCAATCGTTGGGCCCTACGGAAATTAATTAAGCATTCTTGTGGGGTTGGTTGGAATTCTCGTAAAATAATGTGTTTAACTTTCTCGTAATCTTGAAGTTCGTTTTCGGGGATATAAAGTAAAATACTGTTAGCTTTTTCACCGAGAATATTAATTAAGATCTCTGATTTTAATTCCTGTGGAACATTTTTGGTTGTAAACGCACGTTCAAGTGAATGAAAAAATAAATTATAATTTTCAGGTTTAGAAGGAACTGGCATACTAAGGGTTTTAACGGATTTAATGAGACTTTCTAAAAGGTTAGTTGACGGTGTTTCGAATGTTGCAGTAGTATTGTTTGAATTATTAGAATTTATAGCGGAGTTTATTTTCGCGAGTTCAATTTCTTTTTCAAGTTGAATGATTTTTTGGGCCGTTTGCTCGGCTTCTTTTTTCACTAGTTCTGCTTGTTTTTTTTCTGATTCTGCTTGTTTTTTTTCTGATTCTGCTTGTTTTTTTTCTAATTCTGCTTGTTTTTTTTCTAGTTCTGACTCTTTTCGTTCCTCGACGAGTAAATTAAGCATATCCTTAACGAATTCAGGTTCGTTTTTGAAAGTGTCAGTTTGTTCGATAAGTGCTTTTAAATTCACAAGCGTAGCATTTTCTCTGGGACAGTAACACCTAGTTCTTTAGCGGCGGTTATTAGATCTTCTTTCTTAGTATTTCGATACATGCTGAGTAAAAAAGGTTTGATCCTACCTGATTTGACGATTTCACGGCGATGACTGTAGTTACGAAGCAGATGGAGTTTACACTCTTGATGCGATGAATAGGCGGGGAAATTGGCCTTTTTGTTTCACTGGACCACTTGGACGATGCCGAAGAGACTTTTTGGTTGAGTCTCAAGCTTTGGTTTGGCTTGGCGAAGAAGACGGTAGTATTGGTCTCTGAGCGGAGGATTGGCTCTTAGTAGGCGTCGGAGGAATTTGCTGATCACGCATTCGCCATTGTGTTGGGCGATTTCGATGAGCGCCGTTTATTTTGGGCGACTTTTGATTTTAACACGGGTTCAAAAACCATTAAGGTTGCGAGGCCGAGCCCTCATGTAACAGAGAGGGTGGTGTCTAGGGGTATGTTGAATGAAAGAGAGACGTTAAAGTTTAAGGATATTTAATGACATCTACAGGTTGTTAAACCTGACTAGGCGCGCGCTGCTGGGGAAGAGTAAGTCTACTCCTTCTCCCGCTTACATCCGGGGGTTTTCAGAGAGTGGCGCTGGTGTCACCTGAGCGTATACAACATATATTTTAATCCTATAAATGATGTTTTTATGTTAAATTAATTTTTCGGAAAAAATCTAAATTTTATTTCATAGTCAAACAACTTGTACTAAGCAAAAATACCTTCTTTACATAGGCATTTGTGACGGAGCAAAAAGTAAATTTAGTCAAATTTTTTATTTTTTATTTTAATGGGAATATATTTTTCTTCAAAATGTAAAAGTATTTCTAACCATTTTCTATTAAAATTTAATTTTTATTTTTCTGTTTCTTTAGTGTTAAACGGAAAATTCACCGATAAATACAACTTTCACACAATTCAATCATTACAAATTCTAATGAGAGAAAAACTTCTCCCAATTAATTTTGTCTTTCAAAACAGTACACTTAAAACAATTTTGCTCAGTGAAGCTAACCGACAATTCCGCAGTGTATTCATATTAATTTTTTTTTTAAAAAAAAATAACATTCAGAAATGCTGTATTTAATTTTTTGAGTATAAAAAAAATAATGCCTGCTGTGGAAAAGACAGAGAATGAGATGTGATGTATGTTTTGAAAGAATGTTTTCGTACATGTAGAGTATTTTTGAAAATTTAAATATCACCAAAGCTGATCATATGATTGTAAATGAGTCTTATTTTAGAATGTGAGCTGTGGGGTATCAAAATAAAACATTTTACTTTTAAATAGCCAAGGAGTTTATACTCAATATCCTCTTCAAAAAATTGCTTACAACTTTCATTCAAATTGTAAAGAAACTGAAATATAAATATCCGACTTACTCCAGTCAAAAATATTCATGTTATGTGAAAATACTGTTCCTCCACTTATTTAAGTACATTTATAAGCTATAGCCCAAAGCAATATTTTATTTTTATAAACGAGGCACAAAAATTTAGTTATAAAAATATATTTTTCATTTTAGAACATATAAACCGTACACGGATTGTAAGACCATTTCTAAAATACTGAGAGTTTTTAGAGGAACAAAAACATATAATTTTGGGTAGTTCAAAATTTTAATATAATACGCAAATTTATATATTATTAAGCAAATACGTTTGACAAGAAAAAAGTAATTTATTTAAATCTTGTATTGCATGAATAAAATATAAATCAAAGATCTTTCTGAAATAAACACAATTGAAGGGAAAATGTTTAATTTGCAATTGATAGCATATAAACGTTTCTGTTAGAGGTATCCCCGAAGTGACGCAATCCTATTCGGTAAAAAATAAAACTTATTGCTGGAATCATACAATTTCCTAATGAATGGGTGAATCCGAATATTTTTTTCATGTAGACTGTTTGGACGGAAATGGCTAAATAGGAACATATAATAATTTGCATAAATTAAAATTAACCGTTATAGTTTATATAATTTCTTAAGATTACAAAAGGTGTATTTCGGAAGCACAAGTTTTAATAGAAGTATGGCTTACGAAAAGTAGAACAAATATATCTGAAGGACTATGGTTTGTTACCTTAAATATTGTGAAACACAACAAAGTATATTGGAAATCAATTCCCCAATTCGTGTTAATAAAAATGTATGAAAAAACTGCAAGACTTATTTTTGTATTTGTAATTATTATAATTTTTCATTCCTGTGTTTTAGCTTCTCAGTATTGCTTCTACTTAAAAATTTATTGTATATTCATCAAATATTTCAGCATAATTTTTGCTCTTAACATACAGTTTTAACCGAAATGCATTAAAATGCTTAAGATTCTTATGTTAAAATTTTAATTTAATATTTTATTCGAAGAATTGTTAGTACTTATGGTAAATAATTTTTAACTGAGTATGTGTACGATACATAAATATTTTTTTTCTGAAATTTCAAATACAATTGCTAATATAAAATTCCTAGTTTTGTATGAGAATCTGGATATTTTCTTAATGTTAATTATAATAGATATCCAGATTTTAATTACTTGTTCTTCAGTTAGCTTTAAAAAATAAATATTTAGAAATTTTGCATGAACAAATATGTTTTTAAAAAATTTAAAATTGATCTTTATATTTATTTATATGCGTAAATGTCAACTGTAAATGCATCCGAATATTTTTAATTACTATTTATTCAAATATTCAAGGTTAAAAAAATGAATTGGTATAAAAAAACCCCTCATTCATGTTTTCTCTGAAGTAAACTGAAACTCAAGCATTTTTTTTTTTAATTCAAATATAATTTGGTGTATTGTAACAATACGCGCCCTGAACATCTGGCTTTAAAATTTAAAAAAAAATAATGGATCTGAATGAGTTTTTCCATTATTATTTTTATGAAAGCTTAAGAATTTTTTACAAATAATTTGGTGCAAAAGTTAACAAATTATTCATTTTTAGTAGTTGGAAAGTTTAAAAGGTTTTAAATTTTGAAGCGTTCGGTTTCTTATTAACTTTTTTGACACCTTATAATGAAATAATCATGGTTTAAAAACTGAAAACATTGGTTAAGAGAAGAAAAATGAAGCAATTAAATATAGTTCTAGATATTATATAGAGATTTATATAGTTTAAAAACTTAATTTTCCGTTTCATCATTTTAAGATGAAGAAAATAATACGAGTTAATCAAGCAAAGAGAATATACTTAAAAAGTTATTTGTCCAACTATATAAAATAGCAGATTACAGTCCGAACTTATTAAAACTTCAAATTAATATAAAATCAAAAGTGAGTTATATAATATTTTATTTATACGTTGAAACATTTTTCAAAACTTGAAGAAAAAAAAGTTAAATTGCTAAAAGTACAAAAAGAATTTATTTAATTCAAACGCAATAATATCTCAAATGAAGCTAAATTACAAACACGAACTTATAGTTCGTTCACTAAGGGGTCTAAAGAAATTCTTCCCAACTTTCTTACGATTGCTTCAGGGTCAAAACGCAGGGTTCCCCGAGAGCAATAAAACTTCCTGTCAGTGACCATTGTGTCGTCGCAACCCTCCCTAATTATCTTTCATGGTGTTAAACCATAAAAGAGGGGAAAGGATTTCAGAAAAACACGGCCTACCCGCTTTTGAAGCACTCTCTTGAAGTCAGAAAAAGACGTGTGGTGCGTTTTCGAAGCATCTCTAGACGTGCGGAAAAAGACGTTCAAACCGCTAAGAGGGTTAAGGCGATATGGTACCATCTTCACAACTTGTTTTATTTTTAATATTTGAAATTGGTTTTATGTATTTTATAAATGTGCGTGTTAATATTTAATAATAATTCCATACAAAAAATTTTAAATTTGTTCCAAAATGTTTGTAAAATTTAAATTTTTTGTACTTTTTTAAACATTTTTTAAATTCCTAAGGATTTTTTAAATATGTCTCTTTTCTTTCAAAATTTTTTTTCCAGGTACCTTATAATATACTACATAAAGCTGTGCATGGGTTTTTTCTGCTGCTGCTCTTTGATTTTTTATTAATTTTTTTATAGTTAAATTTCCAAAAATTCTCAAAAAACGTAAATTTTGATATTGGAGTTTCTTAGAAAAACTACTAAACACATTAGAGCTAATTGCATGCACAGTTTTACAAAACATGTATAAAAAATTTCAAACCCATAGTTTAATTATCAAAAAAGCCTTAGGGTTTTGAATTACAGTATATGTACAAAAATTCAACATGGAGAAATATGAGTTTGAAGTTTTCATTCCGTGAATAGAATGATATAATCTTCATCGAATAGTCTGAATCTATTATGAAATGTTAATTAGTTTATTTAAAACTGATTACCATAAAAAATTGCACAAATGTAGAAAATTAAACAGTATACTGCCATAATGAATATATAGAAGAAACGAATGAAAGATCAATATTTCATAAAACTTTATCTGTAAAAATTATTAAAAGAAAAATACACACACTTCAGAGTTAATTCCATGCTCAGAGTTAATGCACAACATGTACAAAAGATGTTTATGCCTTTATTTTTTATTTCCATGATTTTAAAAGCCTTCGCATGTTAAATATTGTACAAGAATGAAAGCAAAATCAAATAACAATTTATAGGTAAAATATATCAAAATCTAAGATCTGCATATGTGCATTTGTTTAAATAAATATCTTAAAATATTTTAATAATAAAAGTCTTGAATTTCACACATGGGATATATATATATCACCAAAAAAATTATAAAAATAGGAGAGTTTTTCTATTCTTGGGAATTAGATTTTTAATTATCGGAGTTATCAAAATGAGATTTAGTATTTGTGCTTTGGGAGAATGCATTTTGAAATTTTAATTTCATTCATAATATCATAAAAAGCACGCACATTTTTTAAATCTTGACCAAATAATCCATTTGCTCTTCAATAAACAATTCACTAACTGAAATTTTTGCATGAATTGCACAATTTTTTCTTAAAATGATTTGTTACTGCATATATAACGTCAGTCTTATTTATACGCAGTAGAAAAATAATTCACTTTTTATCAGGCTCTTTTCTAGCAGGTAATCTGAAATGTGGGCGTGTTAGCTGCTGTCCAGTATCAAATTTTGCTCCAAAACTTGATAAAAAATACAGGTAATGCTTTGAAATTTTGCAGGCATGTTTATAAAGATTGGAGGTATCAAATAAGACAATAAAAATTTCGATAGTTTGATGATTTTTAATACATATCGCCTTAAAGGGTTGTATGCCGTCTATATCTTTCATAATCCGTCCTTCCTCCTGTACCTGCAATTTAATATTCAATTCCATTTCAGGCTTCCATGAGATCCTCATCAGAAATGTTGTGAAACTCACACAGAAAGCAGAATATCGAATACACTCAGATAATAATTTAAATTGTCCATTAGTTGAAGATATCACGATTTGCTCGAAAGAGTTTGAAACTGCTCTCATAAACAAAGAAATAGACCATTCCCTCAGCTTCGAGATGGGGAATTTGGGATCAATACCTAAATATCTAGCAGGTTTGTTACTGAATCGACAGATATGTTAAGGTTATCATCAGATCTTTGAAAAGCTAAATATTTTTTTAAGATTATCTAAGCTTTCAATGCATTCCACGATGTTTAGGTTACGATCTTGAAGCAATTTACTCAATACATCAATTCTTGATAGTAAATCACACCAAATTAAAATTGAACACAAATTTAAATGTTTCAATTTTTTCCCACTGTCTCTCATGGTAGGTTCAATTAAGGCATTTAATGCGGTAATTGTTTTTTAGGTCTTGTTTAAGAGGTCTAATAGTATTGATAAGACCTTAATTCTATGTTTCCCTTAACGATTTTAAAGTTAGACTTTTCACGTGTTTTTTTTGGTAAATGCCATCGATATGGGGACGCAGAAAAGTAATTATATATACCTCTTGTACTGTGACGGGGCTATTCGCGAGATATTCTGACTAATCCTCTTGGGAAAACTTTAGGGCTAGCATTTATACTAATTCACAGCCTTTCAAGAAAAACACGAGATAGATATATGTTAATTAGTTCGACTATATAAAGTCTATATATAGGTTTTGTAGATGTAAGGGAGAAGGAGCCGTGAAGCTGTCAAGTAAGTTGAACACTGGAGAATTTACTTCTCAAACTTAGCTTGCGTATAGAAGGTAATTTCTGAGATGAATTATTACATTGAAGATTTACGATAGTAGAATCAGAACCGGGTCGAGGTTCATTAGTGATTGTTCTCTGTATCCATTTCTGGTAGTTGGGTTTACTTAGAGCTGAGTATTAGGATTAATCCACGTTTTAGATATCACTCCTAGGTTTCTTCTTATAATTAAACTTGTGATTGTGTGTTTAAGTGTTTGTTCAGAGCTTGAATGAATCTATTTGTTATTATGGCGTTTGTTGGTGATGTTTCGTTTCCCCCCACACCTAGAGACGCGCTGGACAGAGGGAGAGGGGTCCCAGTTAGGACCCCTCCCCCACAGTACCATATAAAAAATAACAGGAATTTCACCAATAAAGCTGGCAGCGCATTAACGACGAGATTTAATGTATGAGCCGCACACAACACGTACATACATATAAAGTGAATGTTTTTTTTTATCAATACAACATAGGGGTTGATATAGTAAAAAAATTATCTCGTGTTAATGACTTTATATTTGCTGGCAATTATTGAAATGGGTAAAAGCTCGTAATATTAAGAGTACGTTTGTGTGATATTTAGATAAAAAAAATCCTTAATAAAAAAATCCATTTGAAATTCACAAAAAAAAATTGTTTTCTTCCCTCCTCTACGTTAATTTAAAGTGATTTTTCTAGTTTGATAACTATCATTTTATTTTTAATACACAAGTAGAGGTAAAAATAATAAAACCAAGAAAATAATGTTAAATAATTTTTCATTAGAAATTAATTTTGTTGCAAATTACCATTATATCTGAAAGCAAATATTTAAACCTAAACACCACATAATATATCTAAAATATGTTGAATTGATTTTTAAGAAAAAGTTGACTGCATAAACAGATTATTTCCTATTGTATTTATAGCCAATTTCTGAATGCGGAAAAAATGTTTTAAAATTATTTTTAAAAGTATTTAAACCTGTTGTATGAATAAATACATCTGAAATTCTTAGAGTAACGAATAAAATAAAAGAATGATCTAGTCATATACCGAAACCGACAGTAATAGACGATTTTGATGCTTAATTTATAAATGAATGTATCAGGCTAAATATTTGGAAGCAATTCAACACGGCTTCATCAGTTCAGTCTTAAACGTGATGCATACAGGAGATGTTATGAAGAACCATTAGATAGATAAATTCTGCTAAAATGGAGAAAATAGTAAACACGGTGAAAGACAGGGTAAGGAGCTAAGTCAGCGTTCCCCTAAGAGGGCGCGAGCATATTGAAAAGTCAGGGGGAAAAGATTATTTATAAAAAAAAAAAATATTAATTTACTGAAAGTAAACAAACAAAATAGATTCTAACATAATAAAAAATAAAATACACATTTACACTGATATAATACATTTATAAATGTATCAGTACTACACAATGTATTTTATATATATATATATATATAATTAATTTAACAATACTTAATTAAGAGCAAGTTTAATAATTACAAGTGACCCGATGGGCTTGTCACATATAAAATTACATTAAAAAACTTTCACTTATCTTGATAATTTGTATGGTTTAAAATTAATCCCTTAACTGTCGATTCAAAGTTACGTGATTTGCTACCCAATGCCACATTTTCCCACATAGGCACAAGTTTGATATATATTGGGGTGGGAAGAAAAAAAGAAATGCACACATAAGCGCCAAATTACCCGAAATAAGTAAATCCTTCGCAAACAATGTCAAGGTCCTTTTATTGCATTCCAAAGCCTTTGAAATTATTTTATGGATAGCAGTCGTATTGTAGCTTTAGCGTCAAAGTAGAGTATTATTTAATTCAAAAATTGTTATTGTATATAGAAAGCGATGAAAATTATGATTGAATATTGGGTGGCAAATATTGAAAATTTGAGAATCACTGAACTAAGGAATTAAATATAAATTTCTGGCCTTTTTTGTATTAAAATGCCTTGTTTTACATAAGGGTATAACTTACGCGAAAAGTTTTTGAAAAACAAATCATCATCTATTAAAAAACAGTCATGGTTCGATGGTGCGAAGTAGTCAGAGAAATGTTTGTTTTGTCTACAAATTCCTTATACTGCTCAACTTTTTCGAACAATAGACAATAAAGGGACCTAATTTTTTCACAGATTTTTTAAAAAAAATTAATGTCTGCATATTATTTACCTAAGGTGATCGTGACAAAAATGCACTGATGTATGCGAATGCTTAGGCACCAGTGCTTTAAGAAATGACAAGATCTTACAGGTTGTCTATAAGAACTATAGTGGGTACAACTGCAAGCATCATTTACTTCTTTTAAAAATGTGCAAAAACACGTTTGTGTTTCTTCTTTTTTTAAAAAAAAACATTGGTGGTTGCCTTCACATATCTAAGTTTTCCCAGCGCTTTCTCAGAACGCCAATACGACCCCTACTTCATCTTCAAACTGTGTTTCTCGGAGCCCTGGTGTTTCCACCAAGCATAAGCATTTCTCTGGTGTTTTCTGTATTTTGTTCATTCCTAGAAGGGAAATCTTTTCGTGTTAAAATGGGGGGGGGGGGGAATGCATGAAAATGCATAACAGTTTGTCGGGAACGTTGTATTATTTCGTGTTATCCGATATTTCGCCTTTAAGCGTTTTTAGCGTTAAACGTATTGCACTGTAGATCATGATAGCTTTTAATATGTTTTCTTTTATTATTGTTTTTAGTGCTATATTTGTGAATCTTATCATTTGAATTATTTGTTATGCGGCATCTTGTTACATTTTGGAATTTTTTTAAAAACGCAAAAAACCCGCCAATTTTTTTAATATAGCTCTAAAGTACCTGCAACATAAAATAAAATTTAGAACTTCGGTAAACTTCGCTAACATTAATAATACTATGTGAATATTGAAGTGTTTTTCAAATAGGCTTTGTAATGAAAATTAAATAATCAAAATGAGCTGTAAGATTTTTTCTCAAATATTTGTATACCATATATAATTACAAGAACTACCTTTTAATTAAAGTGTAACATTTTTACTAAAAAGGAAAAATGGGTGCTGTTATTGAGCCTTGTAAAATCATAAGCAAAAAGAAATCACTTCTTTCCTATTTTTTGTTTTCTAAATTGTAAAGCTATTATTAAATTGAAAACGTTTAATTTTCCGAAATGCAAATTGAATTTAAACACTCCTGTCTTTGGTAATATTAACCATATTATAGATTTTTCGTAAAGCAGCTTTGGCAAAAAACCAATTTTAAGACGCTTTTGTTAAGTATGAATCTACAATGCATTGCCAGTGTCACTGATAAGCAAAGAAAAAAAACCCTTTTCTATTGCGGTATAGCCAGCTCTGTCACGAACTTTGCTACAAATGAAGGATGTACATAAAAAGTAGACATTGACGACAATATGTGGGAAACAACACACGGTGCACTAACATTTTATTTTCCTTAAACTATGTGCTATGCTATTGGGAAATTGAGACTTATTTTGATTTTTCAATAACTATTTAAAATTCAGCATATTTATTCGACGCATTACACGTTTTATTTTAGAAATGTACAAAATTTTGCTTGATTGATTGAATTACATGCGGTCACTCTCGTGCGGTGCACGCACTGCACACCTGGTAGGATCGGCCCTGTCTGGGAATAGTGTTTGGCTTGTGAGTGACTCCATGGAATCTCAGACTTTTTAACTATCGACAATCTGCTTCTAGCCTATAGACTTTAAAACCTCTGAGTGAGAGAGATTTCAACCAACGAAGAGCAATTTTGTTTCACTTTTTTTTTTTTTTGGCCAGTCTTCTTTTTTTCTGCAGCTTTATTGTTTGTAGTTTTCATTTCCTAATTACATCATTTGCAGTGGAATGTCCGAAATTTCACGAACTGATTTTCTACAAATGGGGCATTCCACTATAATGCTACTAAGTCACTAAACTCCTTTGATTTACTCATTGTCTTACAAACGCATAAATATGATCTGACAAACCACTACCAACACCTTTAGTCTTTAGTTACGCTTCAAATTGTCATCTGCAAAATTCACTTTTAGGGGGAAGGATACTCTGGGCCAGATAGTGAAATATAAGAACCCTAACAGTTATAAAACACAATTAACGTGACACACATCACAGTTACAGTTATTTTGACAAATTCTCTTCAATAAAATGTCTTGGTAAGTAAAACTCAGGCACTATTTTGTAATTTACTGGTTTTCTTCTATTTATTTTACTTTTGTTTCAGTTTTATGTTGAAAAAATGATTCAACTGAAATTTTTAAAATGCGTGAGAATGGTGGCCAACCGTTTTGGAAAGAGTCCCATTATCGGATAAAAAAAATAATGCGTGCTGCTTCCAACTTTCCGACAAATGCAAAAGATGAAAAGATGAAAAAATGTTACTTTACGCATACTTATAGGCCTATTATGGGATTTTGAGCAAATAGTACATTTTTATGCAAGTCTAAGTAGTTGTAAATTTGAAAGTAATATAATCTATACTAA
>BMAO01016069.1:0-47095 GCA_019973975.1 Trichonephila clavata | reverse complement strand
ACCTCGGGTTTTCGACATTTGGTCACAATTGTGCCCTAAATGAGCCTAATCATATTTAAATTTAATAATTTAAGTTTAAAAAAAAATTTTTAAGTATAGTACACACACTACTTTCTGTTAGTAAAAAGTTCATTAGTTGCATTATTGTAAAATACAACATGTGAAAAACGCGCTAAAACTACTTGGCCATGCCAATGATTGATATCTTGTTTTAATGTCGCGTTCTGAAGCAACGCGATGGCTATTGACGACAAACCTCATAATTATGGACCACGGTCAGAGCACCACTGTCTAAAGTTCTACACCTTGTCAAAGTGAGGACTTGAGCTTCTACGGATTTAACAAGAATCAGCCTAACTCTTCTACACAACGTGTGTGGCCGCGGTAGCTTATTGATCAAGGTAATGGATTCGTAGCCGGCGTGTCATGAGTTCGAGCCTAGTGCCACCCACTGAAGACGCCGCTGTGCAGAAGGGGCCGATGCGCGTTAAATATATCGAGGCTCAATCGTCCTCTCGTTGGTGTGGAAATTAGGAGAGGAGGGTGTCAGCCTCGTCACTTGACCATGATTTAAAATTACGAGGTCCTTAACCAAAAGTTCTCGAATAGCTGTTAATATTTAATCAATACGTTAAGGGCGACATTAATATTCAATCACTCACACTACATGACGTATCTTCAGTAGAACCAGGATTCGATTCCGCAATTTGACAATGACGCAGGGAATTCGCGATCACAAAACTTGGCTACCGCTGCAGAAGAAGATTTCGAATAGATTCACTTGGAATCTTGGTTGATATTGTCGAGGTTCATTATGAGTTTTAAATTTTGTACTGAAGAAATTAACTCAGATTACCTTAAAACATTTTTTTTAAAAAAAATCTAAGTTATACTTCAATTTACAGTATTTAAATTATAACAATCTAAAAAGTATATATGTACATATGTTATAATTTTTCTAAAAGGAATGATGCCTTTTAAATTTGCAGTAAGTAATCATTAACCTGGATCTCATTAAATTGAACATCGTTTAATCTAGACAGCTGTCAAAAATTAACAATCCATAATAGCAAATTTTTTTTAAAAAAATGAACTTAGAGTACAACACTGTAGATTGTGTATCTTGACCACGCACATTCAAATTTTGCTATAAAATACGTCACCGTAAGTACTTAAGAAATCCGCAGCAATAGAAACATGTGGATATTAAGAGCATTTAAACCACACCCGTCAGTTAATTGTTCAAAAAATTAAAAGTTGTTAACTGAAGGCAATAAAAAATCAATCATTCCTTTAAATCAATGAGTGTGTCAACTGTTGGCCAGTGAAGAGGAGGCTAGATTGATCATGCTCTAAGGTGTTTTTTTTCCCGCCAAATATGTGTATCATGTAAATAATGCATTTTTCAGTTGTCTTATTTCAAAATATGTGTTCTTTTTAGTTTAAAGAGCGCTTAACTTTGAAACTTGGCTCATTATATAGGTAATTCTGTGCAATTCGAAATAAAATTGATCCGTATTAATGAAGCTCTGATGTATGTATTCGGATAAAATGAAAAATATGTTTTTACCAATTGATTTAGTTTTTTTTCTTAGTTTCTTTGCTCTTCACCTGTTTTAACACTGAAATGGTCCTATTCTCGTATGGATATATCCACCGAATGTAGCCAAATCCTTTGTCAGCTTGCAACGAAAAAACGAAATAAAAATCCATTGCCCCTGATGAAAAGTACATTGAAATAGTCATACGAGTATTTTTCAAATTGAATCTCTTATTTCGGAACAGGTTATTAATGAGGAGACGAATAATATTACAACAGAATGGCTTTGATATTATCGATAACCATCTGGGCATACGTGTTCACACAGTAGGAAATCTCAGAAAAACATGAGTAAACACAATCTGTTCTCTCCTTCAGGAGCTATCAATTGTTTCAAACTCCTATTAGTTGTCTAACAAGACATCTTTCTTATCCGTGACCCGTTAATCTACTTTACCGCCTGCGAAAACTAAGATACTTTATTCAAGGTCTCCAAGTGTCGATAAGGAAGGTAAAATCTATTAATTTTTTCATTGTGCGTACTCGCCAATGCTGCTCTTGCTTTTTGAGGATAAGGATTCTATTCTTGGGCTGAGAGTGCATAGAAGTTGTAATTCTAGAGCAGTGTTTCTCAGTGTGGAGCCTACGCCCCACAAGAGGGCAGTTTGATTCTTAAGGGGGAGGGAAGTTTAAAAAGAACTCATTTTGTTGATCTCTTTTCAAATAGTTTATTCCACTTAAAAATATATAACAAATATCTCTAACATAGAGCGAATGACCCTCTCAGCCGCGTCCAGTAATTTGTTCGTACAACTGGCTGTTACAAAAGTACACAGCTTATAATTTAAATAGCGCCATCTATTGGCATACATGAACCCTAACATACTCCTCCCCATCAAGAAATTATTCTTGATGTAGAGGAAGTTTACAAAGTTTATTAATTGGTCTTTTAAATAGACCTTTAACAGTTTTAAGAGTTACTACTCTTACCACACCATCCTTACCTGGATGCGTTTCAATTATTTTACCTAAAGGCCAGGTTGTTGGAGGAATATTATCCTCTTTAACAATTAAAATTTCTCCAACTTTAAAGTCATTGTTAGGATATTTCCATTTAGTTCTGTTTTGTAAATTACTTAAGTAATCAACTTTCCACTTCCTCCAAAAACCTTATTTCATTTTTTGGACAATATCCCAACTGGAATGAAGAGAAAGTTTATCATCATTGGAATGCTCAGGGGAAGAGGTAATAACCTCACCTATGAGAAAATGAGAAGGAGTTAAAATATTTAAACTACCTGGATCATTGTCACTATCCAAAGAGACTAGACGCATTGAGTTCAAAATTGCCTCTACTTGTGTTAACAAAGTGCTGAACTCTTCAAAAGTTAAATTTATGTTACCAATGACCCTTTTTAAATGGTATTTAACAATCTTAACTCCTGCTTCCCATAATCCTCCAAAATGAGGACTCAATGGAGGGCTAAAATGCCACTCTATATTCACTTGGGATAAAAAATAACAAAATTTTTCATTTTCACTAAGTTTTGAAACAAAATTAAATATTTCTAACAAATTTCTCCTTGCACCAATAAAAGTGGTACCATTATCACAATAAATGTGCTTCTCTTCTAGCACAAAAGCGTTTCAATGAGGCAATAAAAGCCTCAGAAGTGAGATCACTCACTAGTTCCAAATGTAGAGCTTTGGTAGCGAAACATACAAAAAGGGCTATATATCCCTTAGTAGTCCTTGCTCCTCTACATCTATATCTTAAATCATTGATAAGTCCAGCATAATCTACACCAGAAGCAGAAAATGGCCTACTGGGAGTTACTCTATGGGCTGACAGATCACCCATCAATTGCTTGGTTGTAGTTGCTCTATACCTACAACATATAATACATTTATGAATACATTTTTTACAATCTTTTTTATACCAATAAGTTTTCTTAATAATACCTAATAATACATTACATCCAGCATGCAAATATAAAATATGATACATATTTACAATTAAGTTACAAATCTCATGCTGATTTGGCAAGATGATTGGGTGCTTAGCACCATACTGGAGTGTCGAATTTCGAAGTCGACCTCCTACTCGAATTAAACCATCTTTGTCTATGAAAGGACAAAGAGCAGATAGTATACTTTTGCTAGCTACAGGCTTGTTAGCTTTAAGGGGGTCCGGCACATGAATTTTTAAAAAATGATCGATTTTGACTTTTTTATATTTTTGAAAAGATCAAACATTTCTGCTTAAAATGATATATGATATATGGAAATACAATAATTAGAAGTATTTTTATTTATTTTTTAAAAGAAAGCCACTTTCTTTGACGCGTGACAGGTGCTCCTCGAGGAGCACCTGTCTTTCATCATGCTTAATTTTTCGATAACAGCGCGATTTGTTTTGTCCACAATTAGTATAACATTTTTTTTACTCAAATAAAACGATTTTTCTTTGAAGAAAGGAAAAGACAACTCAGCACAGTTATTTTTTTTCGTTTGGTTTGTTGTAAAATGGGATTATTTTTGCTTGAACTTGCTAATTGTGAATTCTAATTTATTTATCCAGATTTTTTTCTGTTTAATCCACGTTTTACATTAAATTATATAACAGTATTTTATTAACGACAAAATTATAGGGAGATCTAAAAAAATATTTAAAAAACTCAAAAATGTGGGCGTTTAAAAAATGATTGCTCAAAATGTTCCAGCTATCTCATCAGCACAGAAACTGTTATTCAAAGTGCTTCAACACGAAAACTTATTTCAAACTACAGTTTACATGAAGATATGGAAGGAAGTAATGAAAAAAAAATGTTTTAATAGAATTAAATTTATTGAATAAACTTTATTGAACTTTGCTGTTTGTAAAAACTGTGGCCATTCATCTCATTGGAGGCTTCTAAAAGAGTTGAAATTGTGTAATTGTGTATTATATGGAACTTTGTTGTAGTTTTTGCACAAAAAAACATGGTTTCCATACGTCAACTAAATTGAAAAAAAATAAACTTTTCCACTCAAATATCAGATTGGTATTTGCTTTCAGATCTATTGGAAGAGGTCGTTCAACTGCAGAAACATTCTGTGGACTTATGAACTTGCCATCTCCACCTAAAAAATTCCATACTTATACAGAATTGTTGTTCGACTCTTCTAAATTTACCTGTGAAAAATCAATGAGAAATTCTGTTGAGGAGGCAACACGAATAGAAGGTAGACGAGACATTGCTGTTGCCTTAGATGGTTCATGGCAGAAAAGAGGATACCAGTCCCTCAATGGTATTGTTACAGCTACGAGTGCTGATACTGGAAAAGTTATTGACTTTGAAGTGTTTTCGAAACATTGTCGGTGCAAAACTGCATTTAATTCTGTTCATGAACCATCATGTATTGCCAACTATAGTGGAACAAGTGGAGACATGGAAGTGAAAGGCGTAACGGCGATATTTGAAAGATCTGAAGCTCCTTATGGCATTCGTTACACAAAATATATGGGCGATGGAGATTCAAGAGGTTTTTCATCAATATTTGCCCTGAATCCTCATGACACTCAAGTGGAAAAATTAGAGTGCGTTGGACATATTCAAAAGCGTATGGGTACCTCGTCTTTTGAATCTCAAAAGAAAAAACAGAGGAAAAAAATTAAGTGATGGAAGAAGCCTAAGTGGACGACATTTAATTTCCAAAATTCAGAGGTATTATGATATGACCATTAGAAACAATATCAATGATTTACACAACATGAAAACTGCTGTTTGGGCTGTTTATTTACAGCTTTTGTCTACAAATGAGAGCCCTCAACATGGATTGTGTCCCTCGGGTGCAAATTCATGGTGCAAGTTTCAGAAAGCAAAAGCTGAATTTAACGAAAAGCATTATGACCATAAAAAACATACTCATGTGCCATCTTCCCTCATGAATGAAACTAAGCCAATTTTTAGAGATTTAGCTGACCCTAGGTTATTAAAAAAATGTCTACATGGAAAGAATCAAAACCCCAATGAGTCAGTTAATAATACCATATGGTCAGTCATTCCCAAATCTACGTTTGTGGAGTTAAAAACTCTAAAATTAGGGGTAAAAATTGGAATTGCACAATTCAATATGGGACATGTAGCCAAATTAATCATTTTAAAACATTGTGGTACTGAACCAGGTTTTAATTGTGTGTCATTCTTTAAAAAATTAGATGCACGTAGGATTCGTGTAGCCCAACGAAAGCATCTTGAGATACAAAAAAAAAAAAAAAAAAGGCTAGATTGCTAAAAATAATGAAAAAAAGAAAATTAGAAGAGTCTTTTGTAGAAGCAGAGGGCAAAGAAAATGTTTTATATTTTTCTGGAAAGTATTAAAAAAGGTAAATCGTCAAAAATTACAAATTTTTACCTTAAAGCTTTTTTTCTCAAAATGCAATATTTATCCTTTTTTGTACCTTTTTCTCAGAAACTAATTAATGTAGGTTCCTCAAATTTTTAGTAAGTATATTTTCAACATGTTTACACATTTACATGGTTGGGATAAGAAATACCTAGCAAACTTTTTTAGATAACGCCTTTTTAAACTAAATTTTAGGGGGGAGGGATTGGAAATTTTTTTAAAAATTCATAATTATTTCAATTTTTAGTAAAAAAACAAAACCCTCAACTAAAGTTTTATTGATAGTACATATAACCTACTGTAAAAATTTCATCTATGAGGAGCAAGTAGTTTCTGAGAAAAAGGTACATAAACTTACGCAATTTTAACCTAGGCTCCTATAGAAAGTGCCGGACCCCCTTAAGGCAATTAATTTCCTCTTTAAAAAATAAATTTTGAATGTACGAAAAAATTTTATTACTTGCCTGTCTCCTTTCATATGTGGTTAAAGGAGGGACATGACATTTACCTTTGAAATCTAAAACTGATTTCATCTTGCCAACTCTAGCTTTACAGTTTGTGATGTATCTAAAACAAAATGCAAAAATATCAATAATTTTAGAAAATGATGAAAATTTTAAAAATAAAGAGTCAATAAAGTCACAGTTGACAGACACAGGGAAGCTAAAAGCTGTCCTTTTTCTTTCCTTTGTCACTAAACTAGTCTGATCATCTCTTTTGGGTTGCTTAGGCCAATAGGCCAAGAGTCCATTCCACAAGAGAGCCATTGAGAGCCCTCCCACCATAGACCACATCTAGGAAGTTCTTTAGGTGATAAACCTCTGCATGCAATGTCAGCTGGATTCATCTTGGTGGGCACGTAACGCCAACTGTCCGCTGGAACCAAGTCCAAAATTTCGGATGTTCTATTGGCAATGTAAGGCTTCCAGTTCCTTGGAGGAGAAGACAGCCAAGATAAAACCACTTGTGAATCAGTCCATGCATAGAAGTGAACATCATACTCCTTAAAGATGTTCTTACAGGTTGCATAAAGTCGTGCAAGCAATAGTGCACCGTTGAGTTCCAATCTTGGAATAGACACAGGCTTTAGAGGTACCCCCCTTGATTTAGCCACCAGAAGAGTCACCTTGGTATTACCATCGGCTTGTAGCTGCACAGCATAGATGACCGATGCGTAGGCCAACTCAGACGCATCACAAAAACCATGCAAAGTCACTTGTTGGCTAGCTGTGTGGATCCACCTGGGAATGTGGATCGAACAAATTTGTTCACATTCCTTCCGGAATGTTTTCCATTTTGTTGCAAGTGCATCTGGAAGAGGACTGTCCCAGTCTAATTTCAACAGCCATAACTGTTGATAAAAAATCTTAATAGACACTGTACATGGAGTCAGGAAACCAAGAGGGTCGAACAATCTTGCCGATTGCGAAAGAAAAGAACGCTTAGGGATATTGTTTGGAAAATTTACTTTCAAATTGAAAATAAAAGTATCTTTCACAGAATTCCAAGTAAGTCCTAGGGCCTTGGAACATTCATCAGGATGGATTTCCAAATTAGAGGTATCTCCTACCCAATTTGAGGAAATACGGGAAAGTACATCTGGTGAATTGGAACGCCACTTCAGTGGAACACTCTCGCTTCTAATACTTGAGAAAGTGTTTTTATCGAAGTGACTGCCTCCTCACTCGAAGTGGCTCCTGCCATTAAATCATCGATGTAAAAAGATTCTTTTATAAGGGATGAAACAGTAGGGGATTATCTCTTTCTAGCTCCAACCCCACTTGAAACAAGCAGCGAGTAGCTAAATACGGTGCTGATGCTGTACCATATGTAACAGTACACAGTTATATTCCCGTATGGGAGAGTCCTTTGATTCTCTCCACACAATAAGCTGTAAATTTTGATCTTCCCGATCAACTAGTATCTGCCTATACATCTGTTGGACGTCGGCTGAAAAGGCAATTTCATTTAATCTGAATTTCACTAAAATCGTGAAGAGGTCAGGCTGTAACATTTTACCTATTCCCAAAATTTAATTGAGAGAATTTCCATTAGAAGGTTTACAAGTGCCATCAAATACAACGTGTAATTTCGTTGAAACACTGTCACCTTTCATAACAGCATGATGAGGAAGAAAATAAATTTTAGAGTCCGTAGAATTCAAATTTTTTCCCACGAGTGTCATATGTCCCAATGTTTGATATTCCCTCATAAAATCTTTATACTGTCCTTCAAAGTCCTTATCGACTTCAAACTTTTCTCCATTGCAAGCAAACGAGAAGTTGCTATTCCCTTAGTGTTACCCAATCGTGAGGTGTCTCCGTATATTGGTAATTTTACTATAAATCTACCTTGATCATTATATTTAAAAGTTGATTGAAAATGATCTTCACAAAATAGTTCCTCAACGGATAAAATTGTTTTTTTTTAACGGATAATTCCTCCGTTTCCCAAAACCTCTGAAGAAGCGAATCGGTTTTTAAGTCGTTCTTAGTGCTCAAAAAATGAGAATACAATTCATTTGGTTCCTTATTTTTAACATTAAGCTTTCCTGCTATAACCCATCCAAACATATTTCTTTGAGCAATAGGTTCATTTTTAGAACCAACAATTTTTCCACAGCGAAGAATTTAAAAAAAAACAAAAAACAATCAGATCCTAAAATTATATCACATTTTTAGGACGTATAAAATCCTCATCTGATAGAGTAATTGATTTCAAATAGTCCAAATCCTTCACATCCAAAAACTCTGAAGGTATTGGTGACGTGACCTTGTTTAAAATAAAAGCGTTCACTTCAATCCTCTCGTTCGAAAACTTAGATCCGATAACTAGATTTGCACTGCCTTTAGTTTGACCTGCAGTAACCCCTGCGATCCCGCGGAGAGAAATTTTACTGTGCTTTCTCTTTAAACCTAAAATATTTATAACTCTTTCTGAAACAAAACTACACTCAGACCCAGAATCTAATAATGTTCGGCATATAAGCGATTCATTACTATTATTATTATAATATATTTTTACATTTGCCGTGGGGAGAAAAGAAAGACTCAACTTACTGTTCACCGAAGCCACTGAATAAATCCCCTGACCCATTTTCATGTTGATCTCTTTTCAAATAGTTTATTACACTTAAAAATATATAACAAATATCGCTAACATAGAGCGAATGGCCCTTTCAGCCGCATCCAGTAATTTGTTCGTACAACTGGCTGTTACAAAAGTACACAGCTTATAATTTAAATAGCGCCATTTAGTGGCATACATGAACCCTAACACATTTAGTGCGTAAATGATCTCTTAATTAGTAATATAGCCAATTATAAACAAAATTTTGAACAAACACTTTGAAAGATTTTATTGGCTCCGAAACTGGTACAGCTATAAATGTTATTGTCAATCTAAAAATTTTGTTAGCTGATTTAAAAGAAAGATTTTTTCTGATTTATAAAAAATTTATTTCCCAACTTTTGGATGACGCAGCCAATGTCAGTAGATCTTTCTGATATATCATATTTACAGTGTCAAGAAGAACTCACAGAAATGCAAAACGACGCGTAAATTAAACCGTTAATTAATATAAAAGGAGAAATGAGGCTTTGTGAAAAAACCGAAATAAAATATCCAAATCCAACTAAACGTGCAAGAGAACTATTACTATTTCCATCTTCATATTTAACTGAATGGGGATTTAGTGCCACTAAAAAAAAGAAATAGGTTGGAGATAACAAAAGGAGGAGACTTGAGACGAAATTAGAGCCTGACATAAAATCTCTTTACATTAAACATCAAGCTCAAGGATCTCACTAAATTTTTTTCAGTTTTTCTTTATAAGATTTGAAAATAAATTTACTTACTGTAATAGTTCACATTTATTATTTATATATAAGTAACATATATATATATATATATATGTGTGTGTGTGTGTGTGTGTGTATGGAGGAACATAACAATTTTTAAAAGGCTTATATGAGGGCATAGTAAAGAAAAAGGTTGAGAAACACTGTTCTAATCACTCTGGAGGGATAGAATGATTAAGAATCGCAAGTTTTGTTAATTTTTTGTTGCATATTATGTAGAGGTCATTATAGAGAACTCGTTACCTGTATTTTCAAGTCGTAGGGTTGAGTTCTGTGGACTAAAGACCCGCCTCGTAGAGGAGCTGAATCACGTTCAATCTGTATGGAAGTTTGGAGAGTAGTATATGGACAGTCCTCTTCACTTGACCGTGGTTGAAAATTAAGAGGTCTGTCACCTACAGAACTCAAGCAGCTACAAAAGGCGATGTTAATTTTTAAAAAAACGAATGAAACAGCAAATGATCTTGAAGAAATTAAACTTCTAGAAAATATGTCGCCTACATGTATTTTGCTTTCGCACAGTTTACTATTTCGTTCTTATTTCTTTGTGTATTTAAGAATTAAATGTGTAATCGATATGTATATATTTCATTTAATATATTTTGAAAATCAAGCCCCTTAACAATTTTTTTTCTATCATGGAAGATTGCGATTCCCAGCATAAAGTTCATGTGTACAAAAAGCAATTATGAAAAGTTCAAAATAATGCGTTGCGAAGTATAGTTTTAATCGTTTCTAAAAGGAGTTTTTTCGATAACGAAATATGAATAATGCAGTTTTAAATATCGAGATCTCTTTTACCGATCATTATGATTATGTTTATCCTGCCCCACATATTTTGTGCGTTTATTGCTAGAACAATAATCTTTCCTTTCCCCATTGCTGTATATTTTTTTCGAATCTGTCGCATGTTCTGCTGACGAATTTATTTCGATCGTTCACGTTCCCTATGAGCCCATTTCCTAAGAGGCATATTAAAAACTATTATTATAATTACATGAACTCCTTTACAAACGAAACTCATAACTCTCCAATGTGTATCCTTTCTTATATAAACACTAAAGCAACAAAATGTAAATCAGAGAGTAAACGAGTTTTTTTTACATCGCAATTTAAAGCAGCAAGAGGGATATTGGCGGCATATCTCCTAGTTTTGAACCACAGTGGACGGTAATTGAGCTGGCAACCCACTCTTCTACACTTAGACAACGTGAGGATTTTAAAGCACGACAGATTTAACGCGCCTCAGCCCTTCTACATAGATATCATATCAGGCAAACGTGTAGCTACAAACTCCAGAACAAAACTGGAAATGGGAAATTATTATTTTTCGCAAATTCTACACCGGTTATCATAAATTAAGGGAAATCACAAAAATAGCGACAACACTCCCCTAAATGAGTCAGTATCAATAAAATTTGAATAGAGGTTGGTAAGTAAAAGAAGGTCTGGACGATATTGAAGTTTGCAAATTAAAGGCGATACAGTCGGTACACGTCATTTGCGAGGAACATAAAAATGGAAATCTCGGAGCAGGGCGGCAATCGTGTGGCTGTGGGTCTGAGATTGGAAAGAAATTGTATGAAAGACCTCCAGGCATCATTTGATCAATTAACTGCGATGGCGAGCTATTGGGCAACAAGAGTTGACACAAAGTCAGACAGAAGGGAATGGGAATCCGTCTGTGATTCATAGACTTTGGCAACAATTTCTGGAGCTTATTCGGAATCCAGGAGGTTCAGCCAATAGGATGGCCACGCGCTACCATGAGTGCCGAAGATTGATATTTTTGTCATTGTGCGCACGAAGGAATAAACCGCATAATTGAGAGCATCACTCATTGCTGCATGCGCTGTATTGCTTCTCGGGGGGGGGGGGTCATACCTCATATAAAGGTACTTTTCCCATACCAAACTGACCCATCCAATTTTTTCATTGTATACATATGCTAATTTCTATAGCACCATAATTGTCTAGTGATTTCTTTTTTTTGTGCCATTGTATACCTTCTTATGTGTTGTATAATGTGTATAAGTTTCATTAAAGTCTACACATAATTTTTTGAGTTTTCGTCATTTTTGTGATTTTTTCTTAATTTATGATAACCAATGTTTGTTTCATACATCAGCTACGAAAACAGTTAGTGATTAAACAGTTATAGAAAGCGATTTATTTAAATAAATACATTATATTTGTATAATTTAAAACCATACCAAACATTACGGCTGATACAAAATGTAAAATTAGTCGAACACAATTAAAGAAGTTATAAATTGTGTTATTTATTGAATTATTTATTTGTTCATGCACTCAGTTAAAAAACAAAGAACTTTAAAAAAGTGTTTTAATGGATTTATTTATATATATATATATTTGTTCATTTCAATTCTCAAGCACATTTCAAGACCACATAAATCAATTATTTTTTGACGAAACATTAAAATACCAAAATATCATAGTATAAAAAAAGGAAAATAATATATTTAAATCAATTTTTTATCCTTTTAAGGATTACGTTTAAACCAGCATTTGACATAATCCAAAGCAAATGACATTCTACCATATATTTTCTATGTAAAATAAGCATTAAATAATCTGTATAAATGTTATTAAATTACAATGATGATACAGATCACAATATGAATATATAAATGTTCATAAATTTAAATGAGTTTACAAGGTCTAGAACTCATTTCTACAAATTTGGCGACATTTTATTCAGCCAAATGAATGCTTCCAAGGACATTACGTAATGTCTTTAATAGCATATGTAAAGAGAATAATATAAATCGATCGTAAGATCCATTTACTTAAAGATCTAAGAAGGATTTAGCGATATTAATGAGATATATTTAGGAAAGAAATTGATTCAGATGGGTTTTAAGATGTCCCTTTTGTGAGCAGGTAAACTTTGACATATATTTTCGTTAATAATGACATAGCTTTACATAATCAGTACGTAGCAGCTTTCTTTACAACCTTGATGTTGATTACAGAAGATAAATACTAATTTTCCCCCTTCGGCTTTCTAAGAGGTTTCCCGCCAGAAACTTGGACATTTGCAGCGTTCAGTATCCACCTGTTTTTTATATGAAAAGATGAAAAACGAGTTTCAGGGTCGTTTTTAGTGTGTGAGAAATTCGAATTCTAGTTGCACGAGACGAGATTGAAATCAGATGAAAAGCATATCGCTTCAGATTCGCTTATTCTCGTATTGACATTCTAAAAAACAGAAATTATATCTGAATATTGTATTAAATGAAATAAGAAGATAAATTTGTGAGTGTATATGATAAATCATTTAATTGTCTAAAATTCATGGTCACATGTATAAATAAAGTCTCGTGTCCTCCATTAAATTCAAAACTGAGAATAGACTTGTACTTGTTGTTCTACATGTAAAATTTTGATAAAATTTAAATTTGATAATTGAATAAAGATGTCAAGTACTAAAAATTCTTTGAAGTTTTCTCGAATTAAAAAAATTATTTTATTATTTATGTATTTTTAAATCAAGTTCATTTTGTTTATCTATGAGCGTTATTACTGCTAACAAATATGTACTTTTTAAAAGAAAGTTTCTGCAAAAAACAAAAGTTGGCAAGAGCGAAGCGCATGAACTGATCGCTGGAAACACATAATTACATCTATCATGTGATTATGACGTCATATGAATTTAGCTCATTAAATCAGGGGTGAAATAAATAAATTATAAAGGCTTCCATTCAAATTAAGCTCTACCTACAGAAGAGTCTGCCTCTTTTTTATAGAAACTTCTTTCTTTAGAGAGAGGCTAATTGTGTCTACGGTAGCCTGGTTAATTTAGTCATGCATTGTTGGAGATGAGTCGAAGTACACAAATTTTGTCCTTCAATCGTATAGTGGTATAGATGCACGCTAAATATTGTTTTGCTGAAAGTCATCACGTTGGTCATGATGCGGAAGTTTAGGGTGCCACTTGACCATGTTTGAAAAGGACGAAATCTGTCACAAGTATCCTTTGATAGCTTCAAGACTGACATTTATTATCAAGCCATTTGAATGTAATTTTTTTCTTAGCGAATTAAACTTTTAAAACAATTTTCGACCCTCAGTTGATTCTATTTAATTAACGTTGCACTGGAGGTATTCAAAGAACAGTTGACAATAGAACCTATAATTTTTAACCGCCTTCGGATTCACGTGGAGGATACTTCACACTCCAAACCACATCAAATAATCTTTTGAAGGTTTGTTGTTTAAAAGAGTTTATTTATTTCGTTCAATTAAATTCTAGTTGGAGCTCATTAAAAGCTACCGATGATGAACTTCGTAATTTCTAGCCTTGATGAATGACGAGGATGATCAGGAATCTTACTCTGAAAACTTTCGCGTGGTCGATGTAGTCTAGTGATCATTGACACGAGCTCGTGTTCGGCATGTTGTGAGTTCGAGCCCTTGTGCCACCGAAGACCAGCCGTGTAATGGAGCAAATACACATTAAATCTATTGTGGCACAAAGTGCTCACATTGATGTGGTGTGGTGGCTTAGTGAATGTTGTGCCAGCTCAGGTGTCGCCCTCGCCACTTGACTGTAGGTCAAAATTATATGATGTCCGTCGCCAATAACCCCCGTGTTGCTTTATGGTGTGGCGTTAATAAGCACTCACCGAACACTTCCACAATAAGCCTGGTAAGGTATCCAACTACACTAAAATTTTGAGTTTTGCCAAAAGACAACTTTATTTTATGATTTATTTTATAGATAATCTTATTAGTTTTATAAAAATACCAATTTTATTATTTCCCGTTTCCTAGAACAAAAACTACAAGTGTTTTAGTAAAAGTAGATGCCCATTACTTAAAGCAAGATGTCACACTTTAAAAAGCGGTTTTCTCGAAATGTGCTTGTTTGAAAATGCTCAAACGGGGCCAGAGATTACTAAAAAAAGTTTTGAAAATAATTAACTGAAATTTTTGTATGTTCTGTATAATAGTAGAAGTGGTTTAACCTTCAGATTTATCAATCACTGTTTTATTGCAAAATTTACGGTCCCTTATGTGAATATAATCACTGTTTTCTTAAGCAATTTCATATAATAACTGAGATAAAGTGTTTTAGCTTTTGTTAAAATTAAAATATCTCTCATCTGAAGGTCATTTCAAGAATAAATAACATAGCAATACATCAGAATTGAAAAATTAAAAATTTGTTCATAAACTTCTAGAACAGATTGGGCTTCGTTTATGTTATTTTTTGTAAATTTTTGCCCACATTTTAGCAATAATAATTTCTCATTAACTTCATAATTTTAGCATATTTTTCTTAAAATGTACTAAAGAAATCTATAAATGACAAAAAAATCCCCACATGTCAATTTAAAAAATAAAAAAAAGTTGTCGCAAGTAGCTGGATTCCTTAAGACTTTTAGACCTATCAAAATATTTGATGAGACGGCCAACACACACATTCTTGCATTGAGGGTGTTTAATACAGTCAGATCTCAATGTCAAAATCACCTTAGTTTTAGCTCTGAATTATTAGCCTGATGTGAGAGAGCAGCGAAAAATTTTAATACCTCAAAACTTTATTTTTACTTATATCTTATAAATATTTGTTTTTTATAAATATATTTTAAAATAAGTTTACAAAATATCAATAAATTCGAGCCAAAAAAAAGTTATTAAGTATTCTAATTGAGTATCATTTTGCATCCTATGCATCTTTGCATAAATTAAATCTAGAAAAAAATAATTGCTTTCTGAAAGGTAGGCTATATATACTATATAAGAATTCGAAATACTTATCTACAAACTCTTTCGAATAACTGAAAAACTATAAGGAATTTTGCTTTTTTTTTTGTCAATAATTTTGATTTATTGTTTATTTATAAGCTTATTTTCTTGTTAATAAATAATAATAGATTTGATGTGTTTTTTAATTGATTAACTTTCACCAAAATTATTTATTAATTTTTCTATTTTTCTATACCGGCGATGAAAATGATATGTTTAAATTGTCTGAAAAAAATTCAGAAAGTTTCATCTGAACAAAACAAAACAAAACAAAAATCTTCTACGAACGATACATTTTCACAAAGGAAGGAATAAAGTCGTTAAATTTTCAAAGAGTAAAAATTTGGTAAATATCATCTTGAAGGAGTGATAGAATAACAACATTAAGATAAATATTGTGATAATTTCCTGTCTCATTATCGCTTTACGTAAAAACAAACTCTCTTGTTTCCTTAAATTAATTAAATTAATTTCATTCGGATAAAATAGCATGTTCGTTTAAATTACCATTGGTCAGTCATCTAATGAATTCACTAGGAACGAGGAAGTTCTGCTGCGGGTATTCACAAATAGGACTATGCAGATTACCCATCATGCCATGTTAATGACGTCATCAATAAACAGCAGGAAGTCTTAGGCGTAAAAGTTAAAAGCACATTATTTTACTCACCCCCCCCCCCTCTCCCCTCTTTTTTCTGCTGCTGTTTTGAACATAGTAAGGAGTAAGGACATTTAGGAAGAAAAGCCAACGTAATTTTCTCTCTTTTGTTTTTATTCACAATAAATCAAAGTTTGTTTACGTTTTCGCGAATTGTCAGGTGAAAGTTTGTGTCATATTCCGCTCGTAAAAATGTTCCAATCATTGCAAATGGGCGAGGTTCATTTGTTTAGATTCTATGAGGTAATCGTGGCTTTGTTTGCTAAGCGATTAAAGTATGCACGATATAAATTTTTCTTTACTGTACCATGAAGAGGCAGCCTCTATATTGATATTTTAAATGTTTCTTTTCCCATCAGAATATTTGAGATATATTTTCTTTCCCTTTCATAAGTGAATGAATCAACTTCAATTTGTTTTTGAAGGCTTTAAAACATTTCATACTAGATCACAATAAAGCATGTTTTAGATTAAATTCTGTTTCATTTTATTGGTTATAGGGACCATGACACCGCACGAATTGAGAAGAAAACACGCCAAATTCTAGTTTATTCCGGTTAATTTTAGGAAGAGGAGGTGTGTTTTCTAAAGCATCGCAGCTTATACCCGTTGCTATTATGAATAGGTGACGTATTTTTCAAATATCGTATATTCAATCTGTTATAATAATTAGTTTGAACTGTCATTTTTTGTACCGTTAACTATAATTATTGGAATATTAGTTATATGAAACACGGACAAGATACCAAATTCTGGATGTGTGTGTGTGTGATACCGGTTGCTAATATTATAAATACTTGAAGTTCATGAAACTCCATTGTAATTTTACTTTTTATCGGTGTTTATAGTGAATTTATCTCTTATCGGACATTATCGACAATTTTCGTATTGAGGTCAACTCGGAAAGGCAGTCGCCAGGGCCGCCGCGTAGGGGTGGCAAAATTGTTCACCGCACAAGGGCGCCTGGTGCAGGGGGCGCCAAAATTTATAGTACTTATAGTCTTTTAATTTAATGTTACTTACATAAAAGTTGTTCATAAAAACTTTCAATTTTGCATGTTTTATATTTTCTTAGCCATAAAATAAGATTTTTTTTTTGAATTTTATATACATATATATATACATAAATTAATTTAATTTTGTTTTCGTTTCTGCGGATTGTTTTCGTTTGTGTAAAACAAAATTTGATTTCCGATACGAACAATAAAAACACGTTCCGTGTGGAGTTCACGCTATTATACGGAACGTGTTCAAAATCTTAGAATTTGTAACATGTAACAACAGAAATTGGGAATGATTTATATCGGCATAAATTTTTATTCATTATATGCTGAGAAGATATTGTGGCTCAACGTCGTTGTTTTGTATTCTTTTTGTTTGCAATGATAATATATATACATTTTTAAAGTTATGTAAATCGCTTGGTTTTTCTTCTCCAAGTCATATTTTGCTTCATGTAAACTGTTATTAAATTGTTCTCAAAACTCGAAATAAAATCTTTATCGAAGCGTTTCTCAAACTGTGGGGCGCGCCCTCCAGGAGGGCGTGATAACCCTACTTGGGGGCGTGAACGTATTGCGAAAAATCGAAAACAAAAGATTTAAAACAATTATAATTTGATAAAATAATGTACAATGTAAAATAATTACAAAGTAAAATACATTCTTATATAATAAAAATAAAATACACAATCAAATTAATATAATACGCACTACTTATAAATGTATCAGTTCTGCACAAAGTATTTGATAATTAATTTATCAATATTCAATTAAAAACAAGTTCAGTAATTACTAGTCACTCTCTTGGGCTTGACATATACAAAATTTATTTACAAAACTTAATATTTATCTCTAATTAGTGCGTTTATAATTAAAATCGCATTGCATTGTAGTTTTACCATCAAAGTACATTATAATTGCATTCAGTACATTGTTATTGTAAGAAGTGGGGCGCGATGAAAATTATGACTGAAAATTAGGTCGCAAATATTGAAAGTTTGAGAAGCATTTAGATTCTAAGCAGGATATCTATACACAAGGGCAGCCGAAATTACGATTTCTTCCAAATTTAAGATATAAATATAAAAGGTTGCAACATAACTATAATCGTCGCAATTCAGTTAAAAATAATTTCGAATTTGTAAAGATTTCACCTAAATTTTTTTCGTTGTTTGTTCAGTGTTGCGAACTTTACTTATTGAAAAGTTCTTGTTATTTTCAATATTTTAATTTTTTTTTTTATAGACTGCTATTTGAAAATAAACTTCAAGTTCCATGAAAAATCTTACCATACTTATTATTACATCTTTAAAAACCTACACAAGAAGCAATTCCTTCCTAGTTACATTCTATTTTTAATACCAATATGATTCATAATAAGCTAGTTTCCTGTTTCAATATTTCACAATCTTCTGGTATGATGTAATTTTACTGATGTAATTTTGTCCCCCCTCCGCTGCACTTTTGCAGAAATGTTTTTTTTTATAAATAATTATAATAATATTATATTAAATTTTATTGTTCCTGCATATTTATGTATAATTTCCTGTCTATCTCCATGAACCATTTTGTAGCTGTAAGCCCTCTGTTGAATGCGTGTTCGATCCTCCCGAATAAATTAATAGCTAAGGATTCTTCAACGATGTTTTATAGCGTAGCATTACGTTTCTGCTTCCTTTTGACGTCAGTAAATACTCGATCACATAAAAATCGTATCAGATAAATTATAAAACTAATATTATAGATTAAAAAAAAGAAAGAAATCAAGCGGGGTGCGTTTAAGCGCAAACCCCAAGAAAGAGGAGACAGTAAGTAAAAATTGCTGCTTGGTATATTTGAAATATTCATATATTTTTATTTTTTTATCCGATAGAATTCAACCAAGATAGGGCCCTCACTGTTTTTTTTTTCACTAGGACCTTTAAATACCTAGCTACGCAACTGCCTTCAGGAAATCACTTTTTTTCAAAGAAAGAGAGTTGACGAAATTGTAAATCAGTAATTTCTTCAATTTTACTTCATTCTTTTAAAACAGCAAACGGTAATTATGAATTTACTTTTGATTTATTTTGTATTTTCCCTTAAGACTTAAAAAATGTACAAACATTTTTATCATATAAAATAAAATCAAAACATACATTTATTATTTGCTTTCCTTTGCAAAGGAGGCAGTGAAAATAATGTCCAGCTTAATGAAATCTAATTAAAAATATTTTTTATTTTGTAAATTTTCCGTGTTACATCAGCTAATTTTAAGATTTTCGTCTATATTTACATATATATTTCAATGGACTTTTATAATACTTTTATGTTGATTAATATGCATCAATGCCTGTTTTCTTTTCTTGAATACATCTTCCAAAAACACACTTTTCTATGGAAGAGAACAGCTTTATAATTATTAGTGTAAACATGAAATTCCAAAAAGTAGTACTGGAAGTAGTAAGGAAGTAAAAAAGTAGTAAGGAAGTACTGGTAGTGAAGTTTTTTTCACGACTTCAAAGTTTAATTCCTAGCATTGATATTTTGACTCTGATCGCACTTGCATTGAGCTATAGAAATAAAAATAAATAATCTATAATATTTCTTCATTTTTGAAGGAATGGAAAATGTTAATGCCTGTGTGTAAAACTTGATTTAAATAATATAATAATATAAATAATTGGAGCATGACAGTCTTAATGCGACTGTTGTTGGGATGGGGGACCATTTTTCCTGGAAGCTCATTTTAAGTAAGTGTCTGATACTTTTGATACCTTGTTTCACTAACAACTGGTTCTTTCTTGAAAATATACCGATTTCTCGTCTAGAATTCACTTTACTTTGTAAATTCTCTGAAATTATTTTTATAAAAAAATAATAAAAATAAATGCAGTAAAATATTTTTGATTCAAATGATACTACAGAAAAACTAGCTTTCAGAAACAGAAAGAGAGATTTGCTTTCATAATAAATAAGGAAACAAAATTTGATTATAAATTAATGTTTACAACATGTGTAAATGATAGAAAGGCTGGTTAATTTGAAATTTTTTCCCTTAATTTTGTAGAATTATTCTTTGTTGAAAATTTCATTTACTTTTTTGTACAACGTTTGTGATGTGATTTATATTTATACAATTCATCATATTCTGAATATACCTTGTATGTCTGTATGTACTGTGTATGTCTTGTATCATACAAAGATTTAAAAATTAAAATTTATCGTAACTAGATTATTCACTGAACATTTGGTTACTGAAATACACACATATGTGTTAAAATTATTCTTACTTTTTGAGAAATATATTACTCTGGAATACCCTACTCATATCGTAAGGCATTTGAAATTTACTTCAGATCACAAAAAGAAGGGGAAAAAGTTTTTTTATTTTATGCACACGATATTTTACTTTTTCATAGCTGTAGAGTATCATTGAAAAAAAAAATCAAATGATATACAACAGTTTTTCGAGCATTGTACAATCTTAATATCTTAAATATAAGTCAATATAAAACAAAAAGTGAAAAAACTATAAAAAATTGTTAATGTACTTTATGTACGTTATGGAACCGTACGTAATGTACGTTAACTTTTACGAAAAAAAATTCATGTCAAGCATTATATCTGCACAATATTATTTTTTTAAAAAAAGAGTTGAATAACAGTTCTTAAAAAATATTATCTTTTGTAAGGTATGTACGATGTAACTTTTCAAACATACACAGATAAAAAAATATTCTTATATAAGTATTATTGCATAAATTTTCATTAAATTTGTAAATTTTTTATGCATAAACCCACAAAAATTGCCAAAAAATTCAACCTAATGACAAAGAAATTGTAAAATTAAAATTTTAGATATTCTTCTAGCAATCAAACTGAAGGGAATTTTAATGAATTACAAGGAGAAAAATTTTTTTTAAAAAATATTCACAGTAAAATCAGGTTGTTTTGTAATTATTAAAAATTTCTATGTAAACATTAATTTACAGGCAGAAAATTTGCAAGTTTATAGAAGAGAGTAGCTGAGTATCTGTAACACAATATATATTTTGTACAGTTTAAATTATTTGAGTAGTAATTAGAGTTAGTAGTTGAGTTATGAAATAAAAAAAAAACAGTACGCGTCAGCACCATAGCTTAGAACAGAGGATTTCAAACTTGTCATGTTTTTCTATCTGGGCCCTTTCTTACTTAATATTGAATTTTTGCAAATTCATGAACTTCAAATGTGTTTTGGACAGTAGGTTATTTTAAAAACACATTACTTTAAACACAGCTGCTATTTTAAAAACACATTTACTTTTCTATCTGTAGTGAAGTGTTGTGTGAAAAACTAAAAAACACATGTTAATTTTAAACATTTATTAGATATAAGTTAAATTTAGTACCTGTTACACAGTATAAGAGAGTAAAAACAAATGCTTTTATGACGCTTTAGTTACAAATTTTTAATACTTAGCTTAAATTTAGTTAGGTTTTACCTTAAATCTCCTCGGTTAGTAATGTCCAGTCTATTTTTTTTTCATAAAAAGAAAGAAATTAAGAAAAACTTTTATCTTTCAAATTAACAAAATAATTCAAAGAGCAACTTTTTATTTATCTCTATAAAACCCAGATAAATCTTACCCTTAATTGGGTAGAATTTGATTTATCTATTTCTGATATACAATTTCAATTTCCAAGTAATCAAAAAAATACTAATAATTATAGCTTTTTCATTAAATGTTTATAATTATTATGTACCTGAGATGTGTGTGTGTGTTTTCAATATTTCAATTGCTTATAACAAATGCTTTTTAGTAATTTGTATTAATATTGGTTTGATTTACTTAAATATTTTGAATCAGCAGAAAGAAGAAAAAATTTCACACTTAATTCTGAAAAATAAATTTTCTGAAAAAAAATATTGTTTCTAAATTTTCAGTTAAATTAGCTTCTTTACCTGAATCTTTATTTAGTAGCAAATGACATAAATGGACTTTCGACTTTCAAATAATATATTGAGAAAAAATCATATGATGCATTTTGTAAATGAAAGGAAAATTAATTTTTTTTTATTTAGGGCAATAAATATTTTTTAGAAACATGTTCTCAAAAAAAAATTAACGGATACTAAAAATTTTAATGAAAAGGGCATTGATAGATTAAATTTAAAAAACTGGAGTGACAATGAAGTTTTAAAACATTGTAAAGAATTAGAACAAAAATTAACGGATACTAAAAATATTAATGAGAAGGACATTGATGGATTAATCTTTTTCGAAGAAATAAAATCTTTGCGATGTTTTACTAAAGAGGATATGTCACCTATTGATTGATGTTTTAAATTATATTTATGAAAACAATCTTATCCATACATTTCCAAATATTGCAATCGCTTTACGGATTTCTTTAATCCTGCCACTTTCGGTGGCTACTGGAGAAAGAAGTTTTTCAAAACTTAAAATTATAAAAAAAACTACATGCGATCTACTATGGCGCAGGAGAGAGATTATCGGACTTGTCAATTATATCCATAGAGAGCGAAATTTTGGAAAAATTAAATATAAAGGAATTGATACGAGATTTGTAGCTGCTAAAGCTAGGAGAATCAATACTTGAAAAAATTTTCGAATTTTTATATTTTACTTAAAAAATTTTATATCATTTTTGCTTTGTTTTGTTTTTAAAATTTATGAAATAATAATAAAAAAAAACAATAGGACAAACGTGTTTTAATATTATAATTTTAAAGTTTTTCAGTTCGAAAGTCAAATTTCGAATACTATAAATGAGTATTTCACTTTTATTTGTAGCACTTTATAAGAGTGCAACAGAACCCCATAAAGGGGCGCCGAATTTCAACTTGAACAAAGGCGCCTAATACCCACGCGGCGGCCCTGGCAGTCGCCAAAGCAGGGTCCATATAATCGGTTATGTACCCATTTAATTGATGGTACCCAACATCAAATAAGAGATAGGAAAATGTTTTTATTGAATTTACTAAAGAATTATTAAAAATTTGGGGACTTCTCCGTTGGTTGAGTACCAGTATATTTTTTAACCTGTTGCATTACTATTTTTATTATATGTAATTAAGCATCTTTTTTAAAATTATTGAAAAAGGTTTAAGAGTAAAATAATTCATTGCATTTAATAAACTTAATTTTTTGTCTTGTACCCAGCTAATGAAACAGTAGCCATATTTAACATTTATCGAAGAAATAATTCATAAAACAATACTTTACTTTATTACTAAGCATTGATTTGTATTCTTATATGAAAATATATATATATACTATAAAAAGTTGCTTGCTTAAATTTAATATTTTTAGCTGCTTAAATTCTAAACAATTTAACCTGTATTTCGTTTTACTTTCAAACGGTTTAAGATATTAGGGAAAATCCCTTAACTTTAATAATTTTTTTCTATTTATTTATTTTATCTTCCTTCCTGCAAAGAAAATAAAATGACTGTGGTGGCCTAAAGGTCTTGTTCTCGAACTCGTGCCATGAGTTCAAGTCCTTGTACCACTGAATACCCGCCTTGCAGAAAAATTGAAGCACGTTATACCGTAGCTCTCATAGGCGCGGTGCAGAAGTTAGGAGAGTGGGATGCCACAGGCCAGGTGTTGTCCTCCTCACTTGCCTGTGGTTCAAAAATTTGATGTCTGTCGGTAGTTAGTGTCAATTTGTTATAGACAATCTGGCAGGAAGTTTTAATTTACGTTCAAAATTTAAATGTTCTTTATTCAGAATTTGAAGCCAAGTTTTAGAATGCTTTGATTATGGTAATACCATTGTGGGTAATGAAATCCATTTGGCCACATTGAAAAAAAATATCATATTACAATAGGAATTGATTGGAATAGGCACTAACGCAGATCTTAAGTAAAGTTTAGAAATAGATGTGTCACAGCAATTTTGGCTTTAAAAGACATTCCTGTTATTTATCCCGAATTATGGAATATCGTGAGAAAGTTTTTAATTGTGAGAAGGAGTTTCAGTGTGGTTGCCCCCTCCCCAAAGAAAAAAAGTTGGATACTAACTTACAGACGGGATTTAGGGTTAAACCTAACGAGATTGATACCAAATGTTGAAAATTTGTTAATGAAGCACCAGATTTATTCCTCCCATTGAAAGCATTTGTTTGTTGTTCAATTATTTTATGTATTAATTACATTTTAAATTAATTAATTAACATGTGTTTCTGAGGTTTTAAATACTGTATTTCACAACAGTTAGAAACTTAAGTAAGAAGTAGCACCAGCTGTCAAAAAGACATTTAAATTGATAAATTTGTAAAAATTTATTATTAGGTAAGAGGTCTACCCAAAACTGAGAAACATGGCAAGGGGTATATGAGACAAAAAAGTTTGGGAACCTCTGCTCTAAACCCTCTTGGGGTGAGCTCGGTTTCTTTGAACATTTTACCATTTGCCCCCGAAAAAATGAAAACTAAGATTTTGTTTAATAAAGACTGGATGCAGTGGTGGTTGTTTCCCGGGGGATAGTTTTGTACCTCTAAACCCCTTTTGGGTGAGCTCGGTTCTCTTGGGCATTCTGCGAATAGCTGCCCAAGTGCTGCTTTATAGTACTTTGTTTATGAACACCCACTCGAAGAAAATATTAAAAATATTTTCTATTCATATTAAGTATAAAATTGACAAATTTATTTAGCATTTGATATGTCCTCCCCAGTGAATTGTTTGAAACAAAGCAAAATATTATTTAATAAATAACTTTAATTTCCAAAAATATACTTTAATGTTTTTATAAACATAATTTTTATTAATAAAAATGTATATTTTGCAAATTATACGTGAAGTAAAAATACCCAGCGGAAAGGTTAGAAAAGAATTTCGAGCGATAAGTATTATGAAAAAGGATATTATTTTAATTGTACGTTTCCTGAAATCGCTTCTATAATGTTTATCATAACAATTATTAATCGCGAGTCAAGAAAGTTATTTATGAAAAGATCAGATAAAAATATTTCCCTTATATTTATGTTTGTTTCTTTTTTTCCCCTTGCCACACCCAAAGCCAACCATCGAAATTATCTGTTGCCGCTATTAATTTTGAGCAAATAATAGCGTGGTGGTTAATTCAGGTGGATAAACTCATAACATTACTTACTGTTTTATTGAATATATATAAATTAGGTATTTTAAACATAATTTATTGAATATAAGAACATTTAGAATTCATTAATCAATTATGACGTCATATTACTTTCCAATAACATTACAACGGTAACATCTTGGATATATTATCCTTTGTTGTAATTTATATTTTCAAAAACCAGTTATCACATAAATTGTTAAAACACGATAAAGCTATTATATTATATCAATAGGTGGAGTATATTTGATTTTTATCTTACCTATTACTCTCTTATTTTTTATGAACATAGATTATTTTGAGAATGTTATATTATCCATTATAAATTATTATAATGAATTTTGATTAGATATAGTCTTTTGCAAAAACTCGAAGCACTAAGAAGGAGTTGTCCGAATATGATGAAATTTCGCAGCCAAAGACATAATTACCGAACAAGCAAATGAACATGAATTGCGGTCGTAGCGTGTATTTCTGCTGAGCAACTCGCAAAATTTAAAACAGGTAATAGAGGCAGAAAATTCATCTTCTTTCGTTTTCGCCGTTGTGATTCCCTAGAGAAGAAACGAATGATGCCACCACGACGTTTTCGAAGACCTTCTAGTTAACTGAATGACATCGAACGTGATCGCATTGTCGGAATGAGTAAAACTGGGTGGTCATACCGAGCAATAGGTCATCACCTGCAACGTACAGACACAACAGTGTAAAGGTGCTGGCAGCAATGGTTGCTGCGAAGAGTTTATCAACGAAATGAAGGCTCTGGATGACCAAGATGTACAAATATGAGGTAAGATCGGATGATTGTTAGACAGGCCCGAACTACTTCAACGGTATCATTGTCTACTATTCAACGTACTACGGCCTCTTTCATACCCCCACGTGTCCACCATTTCACTGCGCTTGCTTGAGGCGGGGTTATGCTCACAGCGGCCCTTAAGACGTCTGCCTTTGGCCCCACAATATTGGCGGAATTGTCTGGAGTGATGTCGAAGCCGATCATCATGGTTGTAATCAGACTGGCATCGCATAGTGTTCGACGATAAATGACTCTTGAAGCAAATGACCATCATCTCCGTATCAGAAAAGACCTGGGCCAGCGGTCTCAACTAGACTTTGTCTTACAAAGGCATACTGCCATAACCCTTAGTGTGACGGTGTGGGATGTTATCTCATACGACAGCAGGTCATCTCTAGTCATCCACCACACATCTTTTACAGTTTAAAAATATATTGATACCTTCCTGCGGCCGGTTGTATAACTCTTCATGATACATCATCTGAGGGTCTGTTTCCAAGGTGATAACTCCAGGTCCCATACCGCTCGCATATCTCTGGACTTCCTTCGTGCCTTTAATAGACTTCCTTGGACAGCAAAGTCACCAGTCCTTTGACCAATCGAACATGTCTGAGGCATAGTAGGGTGCCAGATTTGGGCACCCCAAAATATCGTACATCTGGAGCAATAATTGGAAAATGCCTTGCAGAACTTGTCGTATGATGACATGAGGAACCTCTACCACTCTTTACCGAGGCGTATACAAGCATGTATTGCCACCAGGGGCGGCTCCATCAGCTACTGATTTGAACATTCAAGCTGTAATAGTAAGATGTGGATGGGGCCTATGGCCTTGATTTTTTTTATCGTTTTATTAGCTGTGTATGACCTGTATACATATTTAATTTCATTGAAAACAACCATTTCCTTCATGGTGCTTAAATTTTTTTTTTTTTTTTTGCAAAATAGTGTATTATTACATCAAATATACATACATTACATGAGATGTAAAGGATTAAAATTCAGAATAAAAATACATATTTTCTCAAATGCTGATTTAAATTATTACTTTTTTTTGTTCACATGTTCTGGGAAAATAAAAATCTGAAAATAACGAAATTAACTGCAGAATTTCATATTTAAAAACTGTATCTTTTTTCCAAGACTGGTTAAATTTTATATTTGCAGTAATTTCATATTTAAAAACTGTATCTTTTTTCCAAGACTGGTTAAATTTTATATTTGCAGTAATTTTCATATTTGTAGAAAATGTAACACATTTTAATAGCTAATATTCCTAGAATTCACTAGTGACAGCTATTTGATGCAGCCAAGACAATATTGATTTTATTAAAGCTAATATAAATGAACGTATATCATTTATATTCAAATGCGTGCTGATCTTTTTTAACTTTGATGCAAAATTCAAATGAAAACTGTAAATTAATTGTTAAAAATCATTACATAGAAAATAATCAAAATGATGCCTACATTTTACGAGTTCCGTTCAATAACTTAACAAAATGGAGAAAGATCAACAAAAAAACGAGATAGGGGCATGCGAAATTAGTGCCAATAACCCTCTATGTAATATTATTTTAAAAGCATTTTAATTTTTTTACTAAACCGTAATGTTTTGTTTTTAGCATACTCTATACCAGCGGTTATTAAACTGTTGTCCGTGGAGTCTCTCATGTAAAGAGTTGAGATTTCCCTCTTTTACAGACTCTGAAAAGACTTGTGGAAAAAATTGGAAGATGTGCCATACTGGATCAGATCGCTAAATTGTCCCTAACGAAAAAACTCTATTAGAGCTTGTATTCTGATCAAGAGTATTAAGTCGGAGTGGAATGTTCAAAATCTTGGGGGGTCCGTGATGTCACGCTGTTACTTAGAGGGGGGGGCGGTGATCGGAAATTTAAGAGCAGCACCGAAGCACATCCACCTTTTAAGTGGTCCCCTTGGGCGACGATACACTTCTGCCAGTGTTAGTGTAATTTCTGGAAGCCATTTTTCGCACCCTCCCGTAAGGCCTCCTGCGATGCTCCTTTCACTTCATCTGATGACAGAAAACGGCATCCCAGTAAATGTTTTTTCCAATGTTGGAAACAAGTAAATGTCACACGGGGTTAAGTCTGGTGAATAGGGGGGGGGGATATGGAAGCACATTAGGGGGAGTTTTGGCGAGGAACTATTTTACCAATTGGGATTGATGTGCTAATGCGTTGTCATGCAAAAGATACCAGTCGTCATAACTGAGGCCGTTTACGACGAATGGATTCCCTCAAACGACGTCTTCGGGAAGTGTGTATCTTTAGCTATTTGTGCATGTGTTTGATAACGATCTTTTCGAACACATTCAGACACCAACGCAGCATTTTCCGTGATGTCGGTCGTCCAACCGTGTTCGTTGTCTTCTATGATTATCGGTCCTTTTTAAAACGCCTATGCTATTCATAAACATTGGATCTTGCTATGGTAGATTGAGTCACCATACATCTTACTTAACATTGCCAAAGTCTCCATCGCTGTTTTACCTAAACGTTGACAGAATTTAATGTTCAACGCAGTTCAAGAAAAGCCATTTTTCTTACATCGCAGAACAAAGCTAACTAGTTTCGGAAGATAACAGCTGCGCGTGCTGTTCGGTCACATGACATGAACTAAACCAACCTGGTCAGGTAGGGGAGGGTTGGGAGAATCCATTTCAAGTGGTTTAAATTTAGGTACGAATCTTCGTCGTCCCCAACGACCGCATTTTTGGATCGCACTACGTAGAACTTTTGTTGAGAGATATAAACTAATAACAAATTCCTCTGAGAGTTATAAATTTTCAAGATTTCTCTTGGGCTCACAGAAAAAAAGCATATTTTTTTTTTCATTCCAATATTGGGGAGGTGTGGAAGAAAACGTAAAAATTCTTAAAAGAAAAAACTTTTGTTTCTAATGCCACCCAATCGACAGTATTAGATTGACAAGAAGTTCATAACGGCAAGGAACTACTTTATGTCTGTTATTAGTCGCAGCTTTGAGCATCGTGCAAGTGACAGGAAGTTTTAGTTCCGTTCCGCCACACTTATAAGGTAGAAAATGCTGGGGAAAACACGGGTCTCTCTCACCTCTCTTTCTCTTTCACCAACCTCTGTAGAGGACATTTGGTTTAAAGAATATCTAAAATGCCTCCTTGCCGTACACACGTGCACTATACATTTACAAACATCCATCCTTCTCTGGGATTGAAGCCCATACTTTATTGCACAGCAATCAACGTCAGTGCACCACTATACCGTAACATTCAATGTTTATCACCATTTAAAGTTTTTCTTTGTCCATTGCCACACTACAAAGAAAACTTTCTATTGGAAAATTCCCAGCCCTTTATCGCCTTTTTTCGTCTACGTGCTTTCTCTTCGTTATTTGGAGTCGTGAATTATTTCAATAATCTAAAAACTCTTCTCGCGGATTATTTTTAATAATTACATTAGAAGAAATTTTATTTACCGACATATGTCTAAAGCGTTTTACTATTGTGTCACATTTATTTTTTAAAAAAATGTTTCAGAATACCTACTGTGATTAACATAGCTATTTTGACCCTTATTCTCGACATCTAATATTACACGTGTTTTCATCAATGACACTTATTTATTTTTTTACTTGCTATGTGACTTGAATGCATAGGAGGGGAAAAAACATGCACATATTCAAAACTGGACTAATTTTCCATCGGTGTTCAATGCTGGCGTAGTGACTAGGAGCAGTAGCGAATGAGATAGAAGCGAGAATAATATTAAGGAAGAATGATGAATACATTCAATTGTACAAATACGTTTTCAATCGCACCTGCATTTGAATTTTGGAAACTGTTTTAAATTTACGATTTAAAAAAACCCTGTTCACTGGTTAAAAATCGGTTAAATTCTTGCTAACACACATGCTAACTTGCTATTGGCTATTTGCCAATATAGGTGTCAACATCGTCATCTGATCGCGTTTCAAAGTAGAACCTGAAAGAATACTTTATTTACTACTTGGTGAACGAGATTCCAAGCGAGAAAGGTAAATAAATATTTAAGATACTTGCTGTATGGGCTATTAATTAATCTCATAGTAACTTCAACAAAATTTTAATTTTAACATTGTTTACTGTATGATGTATTTTATTTTGATTTAAACTAACTTTCTGCCAGAAACAGAGCGAGAATTGTTGGCAATTTCGTAATGCTGAACTGCAGTCAAGTGAAAAGAATTAAGCTGGTATAAATTCCTCTGTATCCATGTCATATCACCGTGAGGACTTAGAACTTGGTCGTCGTTGTCTACTTTCGGATTCAAGCCCACTGATAATTAAAGTAGAGGAGCCGATGCACGTTGAATCTGTCTTCGCTTAAATTCCTCTAGATGGCGTGGAGTAGTTCCAGTATAGGTGTCGTGTTCGTCACTATGTGATTAAAATAACGAAATCAATCCCAATAGTCTTCGCGTTGCTTCAGAGTGTGACGTACTTTAAAATCAATCCATCCCTCTATCATCACTTGTCGAATGAGCTCCTTCACCAGTACCACTTATTCACATTTGTGTGCTGCAACACAGTCATTTATTTTGTAAGCAAAATTATGGAAAAGAGCTGCTTCCGAAACACGCACATGGTAGGATGTTTAATGCATATACATAATTACATAATAAAAAAAAATGTTTCTTACATGTTTCAGGTAATTAAAAGGAATAAATAAATAAATATATTTATATCTCACAAAAACACAATTCTCTAGTAGTATTCTGCTGTACATACGTAATTATCCTGATTGATTTTATGAATAATCATTGTAGAATGACGTTCACAATTTCTTACAAAAAGAAATTAAAGGTGAACCAATGTTTCATAAAATTAATTCTGCATTAAAACTTCAAAAGCTGAAACGACATCTGTTCAAACAAGTACTGCTTATTATTTGAAGTTATTTAACTCACGACAAAGGCGGTAGAAATAAAAGTGCACGCAAGACTGCAAAAACGTACTGCGTGAATGAAAGCAACGGCCTTCATTTTCTGAAAGAAGTCTACCAGTAAACATGGCCAACTGCAAATATTCAGAAGTATACCTATCTCTACTGTCGTTTGACTTTCTATAGTGAAAAATTACTCTTCCTCTGTAACTCCACGCCATCTGTATTGTGATTCAGAAATTATAATATTTTGAATATTTTTTCCCCCCGTGAAATACAGCACAGGCGTTCTTGCGAGTTTCTACGCGTGATCGGAATATTACTTTCAGAACAAAACATCACTTCAGGAAGTTATTACTATTCTAAATGTGTATTTATTTCATGAGACATCCATTCTTTATTTTCTTCTTTTTTTTTTATTCAAAAAAAGAAAAAGAAAGAAAGAAAAGACGTAAGTAAATTAACCTTAAAATAATTCACTAATTTGTTTTGCGTGCTATATTAAGTCAATGGCAACATTTAAACTTCTAAACATACTGAACAAAAATAACAGCTTCTTGATTATGTTGTGACAGGACGAGAGGAGGATCAAATGTTTGATTTATATCTATTTAACAAACCTTTAGAAACATCTGTTATTTATGAATTTCTTAGGCTGAAAAATGTTTAAATAATGTTAAAAGAACGTATGCAAAGAGGGAATTTAAAACTCAGTTGACACGAAATAAAAAATATATTAGTTTACAAATTTGAGATAGTTAAAAGTTCTTTTATTACAAATTCGGAAACATGTAACAAAGGGAAACATATGAATTTGTGATTAATTAATAGAACCAGAGAATAACTAGACGTAAGTTATCAATCGTTAAAAAAACTAACATGAATTTTTCGTTCAATTTCGATAATTATTTTGCTAGGTAAGAACAGTACCATAGATAATGGTTCGTTAACAAAAAATAACAATTGTCTATTATTGATTAATAATCAATGTAAATTTTTAAACACATTTTTTTTAAGGAATAAATTCGATTGAAATTATCTTTCTCAATAGTTTACGTCTAGGTGCCACTGAAGACCCGCCGTGTAGAATGATGCATGTTAAATTTGGCGATGCTGAATATCATTTTGTTGGTGTGGTCTGGTAGTTAAGAGTGAGGTGCCAGTTCAGGTGTCCTCCTCGACATTTGATAGAAACTAAAAATTACTAGGTCCGTTGACAATAGCTCTTGGGTTGCTTCACAGAGTGAGTGACGTTAATATAACTCTTATCCTCAACTCTCAAGTGTTACAATAAAATATTTATTATGTGTATATATATATATATATAAAATCCCCGTATGCTGATAACTTGTTTACAAAATACGAGAAACAAGTAATATGAACAAAATTTTTAAGTCAATTCCTACTTAGATCAACAAAAAAATTTATTTTAGTTACTTTGTATTAAATAGTTACAATTTATATAAATATGTATATACATATGACGGAATCACAACATTAAGTGGAAATTATTTTTTATTAATTATTAAATTATCGCATTGTCATCCAAAACAGTCGTGTATATAAAATTTCTGTTCAACTTTGAAACGTGAGGGAAAAAAATCTTCCCAAGTCGCTAAAAATGAAGCCAATGTGGGGCTGTATCTGTAATTCTTCAAATAATTCATTTCAGTCATTTTAATTAATTATATTTAAATTGTCGTATTGTTACTGTAAACAATAGTGTATAGAAAATTTCAGCTCAATTGAGTGCTTTGAAATGTATTTTATTAACGATTGAAAATTTGAACAAGTTAAATATAGAGAGAGAGTGAGCTAATAGTTGGAATTGAACAAAAGGGTTTAATAAAGACAAATTTTTTTATCTCCTCATAGTAAACGCCACAAAATACCTTAATATATAAACTTCCTTTGTGAATTTTCAGGTACTAAATTTTAATTGAATTTTTAAGGATTTTTATTTGAGAAGAAACACAATTTTTAATGAAATATGTATGTTTCATTTTTATAGGTTCTTTTTTTATGTTTACATTGAATTTAGCGATGTAAAAACACGTATACAGTACAATATAATAAATTTTCTAAACATTTATGTCTCGTAAATACTGTTTATTTACCCCCCCCCCTTTTTTTTGTATCCAACAAGACTTATTGGAATATTTAAAGTTATCGCGGGCCATAAAAAAATGTAATAAATTGGAAAAATTATCTTTTTTATGTTCGTGGCAGACGATTTAGTTATTTCAAATGACAAGGAAATAATTCAATTATATCATAAATAGAAGTTATATAAGATTTGTTGAAATAATAAAAAAATCTGTAGACTGCACAGCATGAAAGCCAATTAAATAATTTCACAACCTGTCTTTCTACTTTCACCGTCATTTGGAAGAATAAAAAGCCAATAGAAAACCCAAAAAATAAAAAATAAAAGAATCTCCGTTATAAACATACCTTTTTTACTTCTTTCTCTCTTTGAAAGTTTATTTTTTGTTGACGGAAGGCAGTAGGCGAAGAGAGAGAGAGAGAGATTGCTGTTTAATTTTGACAACATGCGCTAGGCGCTGCAAAAGAACTGTGCTACGGTTGTCTGTTGTCAGATCGAGATTAATGGTCCCTGTGACTCTTGTTAGAATAGTCTTCGTATTATCCTAATGTTTTGTGTGTGTGTGGAAGGTGTTTACGGAGGTGTCAACAATTTTGTCATTTCACTACTGTGCAAAACTACGATGGGTATTACTAGAATTACAGTGTCGGTTGGAATAAAATAGCTGGGGATGTATATAAAAAAAAGATTGAGCACATACTTGCTTTTATCATCCTAATTGAAAAATTCGATCGGATAACATAACAAAGCGCTCGGTTTGTTAAATTTTTCTTATTTCCGTATATTTAAATGCAAAAAGAAGTAAATGGAACATTGCCAAAATGGATGATCCACAAAATTCAAAATATATGCCAAGTGTACAAAACTCAATGTAAATTAAGCTCTCGAAATAGTTTTATTGCGTTCTTGTATCTTCCTCTTTTATTTTTATCTATTTATTTCTGCAATTGCTCCAAAAAGTACTTTAATGCTTTGCTTTATTTTGATGATGATTATTATTAAAACGGCATTTTATGAGGAGGAATTGAGATTTTATTTATTTTTTAATTTCATTTAAAACCGCCTTAGTGTTTTATTTTACATTCTCATTCCAAGAGAAAAAGACCTTAGAAAGATTCAGTTGTCTTTGTTTAATATTTAAATTACATTGATTTTTAACTTAATACTTAAAATAATTAAATGTGTGCCTCTGTATATTGTTTTTTTACATATAAATGGAGCACAAAATAATACGAACACCTGTGAAATAATGGAGAATCTTTATTAATAGGGGGCTGGACTACCCTTTGACTGAAGTGCAGATTTTATGCGACGTGGGATAGATGCATAAAGGTCATGGACAATATTTAAAGGAATATTAAGCCATTCCTCCTGCAGAACTGTCTCTAATTCCGAAAGTCTGGATTGAGGTGGAAATCGGGAACGAAGTTTGAACTCCAAATACTCCTATAAATGTTCAATAATATTCAAGTCCGGAGACTGAGGGGACCAGGCAAGATGTTCAACTTCATCGTCATGCTCTTCTAAACACGCTTGAACACACCTGGCAGTTTGGATAGGGGCGTTGTCGTCTTGAAAAAGCGGTCGCTCTTTAGAGATCACTGTCTGGACAAAAGGATGGACATGATCCCCTAGAATGCTTAGATAGTGATCGGATTGGATTTTCCCTTGCAGAATAACAAGTGTTCCAAGACCACACCAAGATATCACCCCCCCCCCATACCATAATTGAGCCAACCCCATGCTTCACAGTTGGCAAGAGACATTCAGGATTAAACGCTTCTCTGGGCGTTCTCCAGACATAAACGCTTCCAGTCTTCTGAAATAGGGTGAATGACGATTCATCTGATTATATTACCTGTTGCCACTGCTATGAGGACCAACCAGTCTTTGTGACCTCTACACCACTGGGGTCGCTTGGAAGTATTAGTTGCTGTCATTAAGGATTTACGAATTGCCACTCTGCCATAAATGTTTACAACATGAAGTTCCTTTTGACAGTTTTTATAGAAACGGGGTCCTGGAGATGACTGTTTATTTCGAATGTTATCTCGGATAACGATTGCTTGTGCTTTCGGGCTACTATGCGCTTCAAGACCCGTCTATCCCTATCAGCAAGCTTTGACTTTCTGCCACTGTTATTCTTTGAAGACGTCGTCTTACCCTCTTTCATGTACGCTTTCATATCGGCTGATACCATACTCCTTACAAACCCCAAAAGGTTTGCTGCTTCCGTAACCGATGCTCCACTTAAACGCGCTCCAACAATCATTCCTTTTTTGGAACTCTGACAGGTCTGGCATTTTAACTTATAACAGACAGTTCGATAGGCGCATGCAATGCAGATGACTGCTCTTGAGAGACAAATGCCTTCCTCTTCACGCTCACTAGGGGGCTGACTTCTGTTGAAGGTGGCGGGGCTGTACTCCAGGTGTGAAATACATCATACTTTTTTCACAGGTGTTCGTATTATTTTGTCCTCCATCTGTAAATATACAAATTATAATAATTTTCTTAATAAATATTAATTAAAAAATTCATATATTCTTACACGGTGAATTAACATACTAACCAGTTCTCCCATTTGATACCAATCTCTATTCCCCTCGTAAAATCGTCTGCCTGCTGGAACTGCATCCGTTGGTGACGACTTGCTATTCTGTGCTATTGTCTAGGACCTCTGAGACAGGAAAAGAGGCCGTAGTGTCTTAGTGGCCATGGTCACGGATTCGTGGCCGGCATGTCATAAGACCGAGCCTAGTGTCATTGAGGAGCTGTCGGGTAGAGGGGCTGATGCACGTTAAATCTGTCGAGGTTCCCTTTGGCGTGGTATGGCAGTTGGGAGAGGGAGGAGCCAGCTCAGTTGTCATCCTTGTCAGTTTGACCGTGACTCCAAATTATGAGGTTCATCGCAAATAGCCCTTGTGTTGCTTTATAGTAAAAAGTTAATAAACACTCACTCACAGGAAAAGGGATATATTGTTCTCAACTATTTCCTAGGCAGAAACAACGGGGGACGTATACTGCCCATTCTGGGGGGTTCCCCTTATATCCCTACTCAATGTATACCGAAGAGTTTTGCATTTCACACCATTTGAATAACTCGGTAAGGTGCGCCTATTCTGAAATTTGCATAATTTCCTGAGCACTCCTACATAATATTCCGTATTAAGTGACACGTAAAGTCTAAATTCTGCTAACATTTTCTTTGTACATCATTTTTCTACATTTTTGTATAATATGAGAAAATTTTTAATAAACTCGGAAAATAAAACGTTTTTTTTTTTAATTTGAAATATATATTTCAAAAATAGTTTTTTCTGTCGCAGATTGTTCATAAAAAAGAATAATTCGAATGAATGTAAGAATAAGGACTATAAGAGACAGATTCCTTAGCATAAACATTTCATAATAGGTTTTTCTCAAAGCGGAAACTGTTTGAAATAATGTTGTATAATTGAAACTTTTGCAGGCGAAATGAGTATCCAAATTCTAGTAGTAGTATAGATTCAATTATTCATATCTCAAAAGTAGATTATATTCAATCAATATCCAACTCGTATAAGATAATAACCTTATTCTTTTATACTTTAAATTTGTAATATCTTCTGTAAAATTGGTCACAGTGAGTGAATATTAACGTCCCACTGTTCAGCTACACGAGGGCTTTTAGGGACGGTCCGCGTAATTTTGAACCATGGTCAAGTGACGCGGACGACACCTGAGCTGGCACCCCTCTCCTAACTACCACACCACACTAACGGGAGGACGTTTGAGCTCTCGACAGATTTAACGTGCATCGCACCCCTACACGGCGTGTCTTCAGTTGTACTGGGATCGAACTCATGACACGCTAGCCACGGCCGCGTAAAATTGGTCACTAATTCCTTGCTATTTCTTTGAAAACAAGTTTTTATTGAAATCTCTGGTCTAAAATTCTAGAATCAAGAATACTATAATGAGTAAGATAAAATAACCTTGGTGTTTTCTTATAAATAAAAATTTTATTAGTATTTCAGCTACCAGAGAAAAGGGAACTGTAATATATGTATGAGGCTTCTAAGAAGCTCTGTGTAAAATAACTAACACATCCCCATAGTACTCTGACTCAGAATGACACACTTTCAGCACGGTTTCGTGACAAGGTTGGTATCTGAAAGTAGACTTACTATCGCCAGAGGGTTTAACTAGCACGCCATTCGGCGATTAAATAATTTAGAAACAAGTGCATCCCCCACATGCGCATATGCAAGACTGTTGATCGACGACTCTTTTTACGTTGATTTTTGTTTCGTGTAGTCATTCATTTTACAATGTAATAGGCTATCCATTACATTAAACGTTTTAATGATTAAAATTTTAAAAAAATAAAGATCTGTAAAGGATTGTATAAGGAAAGGTTTTACAAGAAAAGAGGATAACTCAATATATATGTATGTAAAAGTTTCTCTAGTTCAGCAATTGGGTAAGATTTTTTTGTAATAAATTTTGCTTTATAATTAGTTTTTAATGTTCATAATTGCATTACATGACCTTACTCCTAGATAAACAATCAAAGAAATAATTTTCCAAGGTTAAAAATTAATGAAATTTATTTTGTTTTTAAAAATCAATTTTTTCCCATTATGTAATAAGTAATTCTATTCACCCACATAAATACTACCGTATTTTAGTTGCATATTTTTGCACATGTTGTAAAATTAAAAATGAAAAATAAATAACTTTAACTAAGATTTATGTCCCATAAAATTCCTTTCTTAGGATGTGTTTTCTCAAAAAAACTCTTTAATGACTTATTTAAACCTAACACTTTTAATGCACATAATTTTCCTTAATATTTTTAGGATGAATTTGAGGTTCAAAATATTTTTAATGGATTTCAAATCTAACTTTCAACATAAAATGCAGCACTATGAATGAAATGTCAATGGAAAATCGCAACCTAATGAAAAATAGTTCTTTTAAAGCACAGATTCCTAGAATACATTACGTACAAAGGAATGGATAAAAAGATGATTGAACCGAAATGAAGAAATGGATGTATATATGTTTAATATAGCTATGATTTGGATGCTTGAATTATGATAAAGGAATCAATACTTTGTACTTCTGTAGTCTTTAGAAATGATATCATTCCCATATTCTACTCCTACTCATGAAATCCCTCTGTTTACATGATGTATTGGTTTCGTGTTTATTACTTACTAGCCGTTACCCGCCCGCTTCACTGGGTATTTCATGATGTTTTATAATTTTTTACTGCTTATATATATGTGTATAAATTATTGATATGTAAGTCCTAGCATTAAGAATTCGATTATATTGAAAAATATACTTATACCTGCAACTGTCGCCTGTTGATAAAAAAAAAGGGCAGAACTCATCTAATTTGTATTTTCTAAAAATCTCTAAAATTGAAGTATAGAATGATGTTTGCTCTTTCGTAACCCAAAAACCAAGTGGATTCCCGCAAAACGAATTTTCGGTGGATCTCTACTCCGGAAATTGAACATGCAAGCCAAATTTTAAGTCTAAATCTAACAGGAAAAAAAAGTTTTACTATCAATATCCCCGTAATCCCGTTGAGAGCCGTTTACCAAAATAACCGCTCTTAGCGGATTCAACAAAAGAAAAACGCAAACCAAATTTCATTATTATAGTTCTTGTAGCTCGAAAAAAGGATTTTTTTTTGTCAATACGCCCCAGTAACCCCCTGCACCCCCCCAGAACTTGATTTGCTTAAAATACATTCTTAGTGGATCCCTATTCAACAAAAGAAACATGCTTAACAAATTTCAAGTATATGGGTCTAACAATTAAAAACAGGAATTTTTTTCTGTAACTCCTCTTGACCCCTCGCAACCATCCTTAAGGGTCAATTTTCGTTTTACTCTTTGTTAGAGGAACTCTATTCCATGAAAGGAACATGGCTACCAATTTTCAAGCAGGATGATCAAATAGGTTAAAAATGGAAATATTTATCGATTACGCCTCTTAATCACCCGAAATCAAACTTGGTAGTTGATATTCGCGAAACCCATTTTGTAGGGGTTCTCTACATTACGAAACGAATCTGCTTATCAAATTTCAGGACTGTACGTCTAATAGTTCAAAAATGGGGATAATTATCTATAACGCCACTTGAGCCCCCACAACGCCACTTCGGGGTCTGTTTTCACAAAACCCATTTTGTAGGGGAATTGCACTCTATGAAAGGAATCTGCTTAGCAAAATTTGAAGTCTGTGCTTCCAATAAATTAAAAATGCAAAAAAGTATCAATAACGCCCCTTGAACCCCCGCAACACCACCTAGGGGTCGATTTTCACAAAACACATTTTGTAGTGTATATCTATCCTATGAGAGGAATCTGCTTACCAAATTTCAAGACTGTGCGTCTAATAGTTTAAAAATAGAAATAATTATTTATATCTGCCCTTAAGCCCCCGCAACACCCCTTGGGGGCCGATTTTCCCCAAACCCGTTTTGTAGCGGATATTTACTCCATGAAAGAAACATTCCTACCAATTTTCAAGTAAGTAGGTCAAGTAGTTTAAAAACGAAAATATTTATCTCTTACGCCACTTAATCCCCCGAAACGCCACTTAGAGGTCTGTTTTCACAAAACCTTCTTATAGCTGATCTCTACTCTATGAAAGAAATCTATTTATCAAATATAAAGACTGTGCGTCTAATAGTATAAAAATGGAAATAATGATCTGTAACGCCCCTTAAGTCCCGCAACGCCACTTGGGGGCAATTTTCACGAAACCCATTTTGTAGAGTATCTCTACCCTATGAGAAGAATCTGCTTACTAAGTTTCAAGACTGTACGTCTAATAACTTAAAAATCGGAATTTATAACGCCCCTTAAACCCCCCGCCCCGCAACACGCCTTGGGGGTCAATTTTCCCAAAACCCATTTTGTAGCGGATATTTACTCCATGAAAGAAACTTACCTACCAATTTTCAAGCAGGTAGGTGAAGTAGTTTAAAAACGGATATATTTATCTATTACGCCCCTTAATCCCCCGCAACGCCACTTAGAAGTCTGTTTTCACAAAACCCGTTTTTTAACTGATCAGTATTCTACGAAAGGAATCTATTTATCAAATTTAAAGACAGTGCGTCAAATAGTTTAAAAATGGAAATAATTATCTATAACGCCCCCTAAGCCCCTACAACGCCACTTGGGGGTCGATTTTCACCAAACTCATTTTGTAGCGGATCTCTACTGTATGAAAGGAATCTGCTTACCTAATTTCAAAGTTGTACATTGAGTAGTTTAAACATGGAAACAATTATTTATAACGCCCCTTAACCCCCCGTAACGCCCCTTACGTTTTGAATTTCGGAAAATCCGTTCTTAGCTAATGTCTACTCTATGAAAGGAACATGTCTACTAAATTTCAAGTCTGTAGGTTGAATAGTTCTAGAGATATCGTGATTAGTCAGTCAGTCAGTGAGTGAGTCGCTTTTTTCCTCTATATATATAGATGACCCTATTAATATCTATATTTTCTCCCTATTAATATTTAATAATTAAAAGGGAGAACTGAAGTAAAAGAAACTAATTAAATTTAATTTTACATTAACATGGGATAATGAAGACTTTTCACAGCCATTCAAAATGTAATGAAGGGAGCTTAGAGCCCGACAGGGCTAAGTACTTCAACAACTATAACCAACGACATTTGAAAACTTTAAAAATTGATTTGTGAACGATAATTGTGTTGGGGTCCCATTTTAGCACGAATCAACGCTACTAACATTTTATTCTTTCAATAAGGAGGGAATAACTAGGATTTAACCTGGTGCAATCGAATATAATATATTTTTAATAAAAATTCATACTTACATATAAACGTTATTTATAATATTACACTCTAAATTCTTTTAATGTATAAAATTTAGTATTTCCTTTTCTTATTTGAAAGACTTAAGGAAGTTACAAATTTTGTTAATGATTTCAAAAGCACAAAAAATATTATTTGGTAATATTGTAAATTCCCTGTTAGGAGTATTTGAATTACAAACCACATTTTTTAATGTGTAAAATATAAAATAATTGCATTATATCTCAAATGGAATTAAAACAATTTTTTTTAAACACGACAAGAACTAATTCTGAAAATCTTTTCCACAGAAATTTTATGAACAGACAATATTTTATCGAAATATTTTAATTTAATTACTATCCTTTCTAGTATGTTACTTAACATTTTATGCATAGTACATTCTTAAAATTAACTACTGTTTTCGCTTTGAAAATAAATGAAGCACTTCATTAGAATTAAGCATTTAGAACATTAAATAAAACAAACACCCATATTTTAATAGTAACTTTTTAATAAAACTGGTAAAATATCAAAATTAATTTCCATTAACAAGCCTGCTTTTGAATGTAGAGATACGCCACGAACAACGCTAATATGGTTATCTCTTACAAGCGAAAAACCAGGAATGAGATAATAAGAAATTGATACCCCTGTAATTATTATACAGCCCTTGAATTGATAATTAGAAATTAATTTTATATTTAACTTATTTCTACTGTATTAGGACGATAAAATTGGACAGGTAACAGATAATTGTTCTGTATATTTTATTTTTTCAAATAATAAACTCCTTCCATGAAAACTATATGACAATTTTCCACCACGTATTCATTTTTTCTTCATCTAATGAAACGCTGTGTTAAAAAAATAATTAAACAAATTAGTCTGGGTTTAAGTATTTGCATTACAAAATACTTCTGAATATTATAGCATCGTTATTTGTTAATTCTATCCGTGCTCACATTATGGTGTGCTTTAGAATAGGCGAATTTACACATCATTTATTTTCATATCCAAAGGTGAAAATTCCGTGATTTTAATTTATTGGAAAGGTCTATGGAATTTAAAATAAATTAATTTTCAAGAAACTTACAAAATCAGTTTTGTTATTTTGCCTTTACAGAACCACTGTAACATTTGTGTTTTCATTTTTTAATCTCCATAAGCGGGCATTTAAATGCATAATCCGTCAGTGTGACAAAAATGAGTTAAGATTTATCTTTCATTATTGATACAAGTTGCTCATTATATCAATTTATATTCAAACAGAAACATTAAAAATGACCGTAAATAATATCACGTTTAGAATATTGTTAAAAATAACTATGCGGTTGCCATTTTCGGCACGCGCCTCTGAAATTCATTTGAAATACTTCCTTCTCGCGACGTATGTTTCATATCATTCGCTTTAATGAAAAATTCGGGTGCACGCCAAATTAGGCTCTTTTTTGGTTTGATAACTATTTTATTCAAGCGAACTTCCTACTTCTGGTAATAAAAAACCCATTAACTTTTTTAAAAAGTACTTCTGCATTGGGTACGCGTCCTCTTTTCTTTTTTCTTCTCTTTTTTACACTTCATATAACTATTTAATAAGATTTAAATTTGTACATTCTAAAAAAAATTTTTGAAGACTTTAACATTTTTACTTTACAAAACGAAAGAGTGTTGGGTTTTAAAATATTGTTAATTTTTGATGATGATATTGTATCCCTGACGGAATCAAATCAGACAGTACCACGGGCACAGATATCTGTTCAATATTATCCACATAGAGGTTTGTTGACGAAAAAAGTACCCCTATTTCTTGTAGAGCAGCAAGAATAGCTGGACAATCAAAAATATGAACAGGTGTTAGCTCTGTATCTAAACAGTTATCACAATTCCAGTAAGTTCTTCTAGGATCCCTATCCAACTTCATTCCTCTGTGATGACTTGTTCTTAGCCTAGCAATAGTCTTTGTTATAAGGCGGCCTCCTTTTACATTTCAGATTTGATGCTTTACAGGAATTGACTACTCTCTCAATTTGAAATTTGTGACACAATTAGCGTCGAAAAAAGAAACGTTGACAAAGTTGTCTTAAGTTAATTTTTGATATTTATAATAAATTCCAGAGAGAGTAATTTGGCAACCTATTTTAAAAGTCGCCATGATTGGTAACATAAAACCTTTTAATTTCATGTTAAACTATATTAGTACATGTATGTAAAAAAGATGGCACAATATTGACTTACCTGAAGATTCAAGGGTGTTTTCTTTAGGTGGAAATGAAAAGATTACCAAGAGTTAGAAAACACGCAGAAGTATCTTAGAGGGATGTTATTTTAGTGCTTGATTTTCCATAGCTTTTCTGCAAATTCACTTATTGGATTAAATCATTCACTTTATTCTATACCAGTAAGTAAAACATTTCTGCAATATAAAAATACGCAATTGAAATTTTACTTGTAAACTTTTTCATTAGATAATTTTTTAAACGCATTTTACTGGATGATACAAACATTTTAAACATAATTTTGCACTACATTTATTTAGATCTGATCTTGAGATGTAATATATACTTGAAATCCATTATTATTAACGGTTATACATAAATAATACTTAAATAAATAGTATTATTATTTTATTCACAATTAAATAAAATAATATTTTACGACTCAGAATTAGATTATAGTGCAGCAAGGTAAAAATTCGGACTCTCGAATTACAATTTTACACCGATTCTTTTGTAAAAATTGCAGTTATCATAAAATTTCTTTAATATTGATTTAGTTTAATTTATTATTTCTGACCGTGATTGCTTAGTGGATTGACTGTGATAGGAGGACTCGTGTCGATCAAAACAAAGACAACAGAAAGTTTCCCTTACAAAAAAAATCCTTCTGTGGTAACAAAAAAAGAGTAATTTGTGGGAGTGCGCACGCGTTAATGTAGCTAAGGTCAGGTAAATTATGAACGTTTCTTGAAGTACAAACAATTATTGCTTATTTCAAAAATATGTTTGAATTAGTAAATTTAAGAATATAAAAACCGAAAATAAATATTCACAAATCGGTCCATCTAATATACAAAGTTCGTATAATATAAACAAAATCTGAATATACCGTAAAAATACCTGTTATTATGTATGGGGTCTATATTTTTAAGTTTAAAATAAGGGCATTAAAAATAAATTAAAATTTAAAAACTTTTTTTAAAAACAAGCTTTTATTTAAATGCGCTAAAAAGAATAAAATAAACTTTTCCTTTAAAGCTTTTTACTATCAACTTATAACGTCATTTGACAATTTATATGATATAAAAGATCGTCGCGAGATTAAAGTACTCGCGCGCGCGTATTTACTTAGTTTGAAAATTTTAAAATTAAAATAAATCAGATCAAGTTATTTAATTTACTTGTTTACTACACAGGTAAACCTCGTGACAGGCTTTTATATCATATAAGTTGTGTAATGACGTCATAAATTGATAGTAAACAAAGTTTTAAAGGAAAAGTTTATTTTATTCTTTTCAGCACATTTAAATAAAAGCTTGATTTTAAAAAAGCTTTTTTTTTAATTTAAATTTATTTTTTACTTTTTAGTTATCGCTGTGCAGGTTTCTCATTCTATTCATCTCAGTGAACGCATCATTATTGTTAGATCGTTTGCCGGTTAATTTTGAACAGTCTTGCGCAGGGATAACGTACCTTTATGGATCAGCGTGCCCTTTTTCTACAGAAATATTGAATGAGGTATAGACGTGCCACTAAACGATTTTGACTTGTGATATATTATTGGGAAAACAATAAAACTAAATACTAACAACTCAAAACTATTCACTACGAAACAATACACTTTGTATTGTAAAGTATTAAATGTTTTTGTTATACGTGTAATTCAAATTAAAGTAACATTAGTGTGACTTCTGTTGTGTTGCAGATTACATGATAAATAACTTATATCAGGATTGTAAGGGGTGAACTTAGCAGAATGCATGCTGAGTTGGAGTCATCTGCCTAACGGTTTCTAAGCGAGTCTTTAATGTTATTCATTTCTGAAAATAACTCGCAAGCACAGTTAGATGAAAATATCGTTTAAGTAGAGTTAAATGTGTGTGGAATTGAGTTCCATGTTTACAAAATTTCGTTACTCGCATTTTTACCTTTATTGCTTGTTAATCTTTTCTTTTCAATCAATTCCAACTTTTTTTTTCAATAGATTTTTTAATCCATATTGAACTAAACTGGAAATCAACCAGTAGCATTTCAAATTCTTCAATTTCCAGCCAATCGAATTGGGATAAATTCAGTTTACCAAATAAAGTTACACCAGGGAACATAATAGAGCGTTTCAAAAAATTCTTTGAACTGCGAAAATCTCGCTGAAAATTCCTTGATTGACCAATTAATTGCGGAAATATTTTGAACTAAAATGCAAATCATTTTGTTCGGTGGTGTGCCCAAAATATTGTGTCGCGTGCCATTGGTTTGCCATCCCTGGTTTAGCTAAATAAATTCTCACGAAAAGGTTATTAGACGAAAAACACAATTTCTTTTTAAATCCGTAATTTTTAAGACATTTTTTCAATCCTCGTACAGATATCGAATAATATTGTTCCACACCCGAAACAAAAGCTTGGTGAGATTATATTCATAAATGACGAAATTATTAAATGTTTAATTAAAATTTTGACTATTTTTAAAAAATCGTAAAATTTTTTTCGGTATTTTATTCTTAAAATGACTGATTCTAAAAGAGAAAGACATGAGCTGTTTAGAACAAAATGTCGATTCATTCAAACGAGAAAAAAATTCACGCGCATCAACAATTTAGACATCATTTTCATAAAAACGCATCAATTTTGACTCATTTTAAAAGAATTGTAAAAAATACAAGTATTATTTTGTAAAAAGCATTATATACCGTATCGTAGTGAAATAAATAATCTTTGCGATTCTGTAATTATTTTTTGTCTGAGTTTCATAGATAAAATTCGATCGCTGTTTTAAAAGCGATAAAACTCAAAAAATTTCCCCTCTTCCCGTTCATTTTGCGTCCCCGAGCACAACAGAATAAACAGCCCACAGGGGTAAGACAATTATGCGTTTTAAGGTTTTCAATTAATATCTTTTTAACTAATTGAATTATCGGAATTTTTTTAATTGTCAAAACATGCATTGCCATCCAAACTAAACGTGTATACAAAATTACAGCTCAATCAATTGAAGATATCAGCTTCAAAATTGAGTTGCAAGATTCCCCTGAACAAATTGCATGCATACAGACATTGCAAGTTAAATAAAAGCTTGCAAAAAACAGAAATGGAAAATTGCAAAATTCAAACAACAAAATGAAAATTTAGTTTTACAAGGGCACATCTGCATCAAAATATCCGGTTTCATGTGCTAACCGAAAGAAAGATTTTTCTTTAACTAAAATAATCTCTACCAGTTGAAATTCTAGATATGGCACGATGAATTGGGGGAGCATAAATTTTTCTTAATACTTTATGTAATACGATGCACGTAAAAGGGTTAAGGGTTATTTCTACGAAAAGGAAAAAAAAATATTCTGTCTTAAAAAAAAAGAACTGTTATAAATAGTTCTAAGAATTTTTTTCAACCGCTTACACCAAATAAATCTATTTTCGTATGTGAAATTCCACTCACAGACGAAATTTAATTTTTTGACTTTTATAAACCTTGGCTTGTCTTGAACGTGTACAAGTCAAGGTTGATGGAAATATTGATTTATAAAGTGAAATTAACACACTCTAACAGTTTGGTAATAATACAATCATGCTTGACAGAATTTTTTAATAAAAATTTTAAGCAAATACCAAAGTCCACTTTTTGCAATTTTTTTTTTTTTTAAATGATTTTTAGGATATACTTAGAATAGAGAAAAAAATAAACAAATTTTTTTTCTTAAGTCAGTTCCTACTTAGGTCAACAAAGAAATATTTTATTTTAGTTACTTTTATTAAATAATTACAATTAATATAAATATGTGTATAGATATGACAGAATCACAATATAAAGGGGAAGTTAATTTTTTTAATTATCATTAAAGTATCGTATTGTCATCCAAAATAATCTTGTTTATAAACTTCTTTTCAACTATGAATGCTTTAAA
>BMAO01016068.1:0-14883 GCA_019973975.1 Trichonephila clavata | reverse complement strand
TTTCATATTTATCTTATTCACCTACTGTAAAAAAGATACATGTCATTTTAAAGATTACAATAAAAAATAAATTATATTGGTATTTTCTTCTTCTGTTTCCTTTTTTATATTTTAGTCATGTAGTATGTTCGTATAGTTTAGATTTTATTAACGTTTGAAACTTGAGCAAGATATATATATATATATATATATATAGTAACATAAAATGAAAGAAATACATGGCATAATAAAATTGATAATACAAAATAATATCACTAACAAAGCCAGAAGATCCAAAATGGCACCCCGAAGCAAACGTACATGTTGTTCCAGAATGACATCCCGATAGATGTGACCTCTCATCGTTACACTCTGAACATGCAGGTCAGTTCTGGAACTAAGATAATTAATCCTCCCCAAAGAGCCATCTCTGCACCACCGTGTAACGGTTTAATGGTGTTCTCTTGGTGGTAACGGGTACCTGGCGCTCTCCATATGAATGTTCGGTGAGAATCAGACTGCAAACTAAAACCTGGACTCGTCGGAAAAACTCACACAAGACCACTGTTGCGGTCTCTACAATGCATGTTCTCTACTCCTGGTTAATCGCAGGCGACAGTGAGTTGCGTAAGGGGAACACATTTGACAGGCCTACGAGTATCTAGACCAATGTGCCCTAAGCGTCTGTACACGGTCTGCTTTGAAACTGACGTACCGGTATTTGAAGAGAGCTGGCGAGATAGGTCTGATGCTGTGCTCTGTCTGTTTCTTTTGGCAGTAACTGCCAAATACCGGTCCTCATTCGGCGTTGTACACGGGGTAACCTGTGCTATAACATCTACTCACATTACCATCATCTTGGAATCGTTGCCAAAGCCTGGAGATGACACTCTGGGCGATTCCAAGTTCCTCGGATACTTCCAGCTGGGTACGTCCACATTCCAGTCGTCTGATAATTCTACCACGTAAAAAATCATCCAAATGCTTCCTTTGTGCCATAACTATGCGGTTATTGCACTGAAAGGCTTTTAAAGCGCTTGTGAACAATTTTACTTCATTGCCACCATTCCTTATTACTCTCTCTCTTACACTCTCTTCATTGTGACGTACTATCCGCGCCATCTGGTGGTTTCCTGTAATTTGCATATTCTTCTTCAAGATGTGTGTGATAATTCTACAGGTGAAATTTTTTATTTTAGAGTTCAATTTCTCTGTGATTCTGAATTATTCTTAATTTATGGACATGAGTGTATTTACGATTAGAAGTTTGAATAAGAATAATATATATATATATATATATATATATATATATAAGTACAATAGGGGGAAAGAGTGAGCTAATAGTAGAAGGAATAACAATTTGTTCCCTATTATCTGTTTTATTTTCATTTTAAACGAAATTTTAAGAAGAATTTAAAAATTTTAAGCAAATAAATATGTTTGCAAGTATCAAATACACAAGAGCAATATCATTTTCATTTTCGCTACACATTTCATTGATTGTATTTAGATTTTGACGATAATCTGTGCTCAAAATTAAAACAATGCGCATATTTTGTCGAATTTCATAAAAAAAACGGAACGAAATGTAAATATAATGCTTCAAGACGAAGATGCAAATCTTGCTCGTCGAATACGTAAGCGTATACCTATGTAGGGGGCGAAACTAGTCAATGAATAGGATTTAAAACCGTACGTGCCAAAACCCGAAATTCGTTTATTAGCGCATTTCACCAAATCTCTTGTTTTTTTGTATAATTGCTTAAACTAGAATTAAAATAATAAAAAATAGTAGCTATAAACGTTTAAATAATAAAAAGAAATGAGGAATCGTGAGTAGGCTAAAATAAATTCAGTATAAAATCCTTATTTTCAGAGAATTTGATTTAACGTCCCGCTTCTTGTCTAACTCAAGGAAACGGTTTCCGGATAACAGATTCATTGAGACAAAGCTTGGACAAGATGATCTAAGAGCCCCGACGGCCAGATAAAATTTCAGTTTGTCCATTATAGTGAGGCGAAGTACAGATGCTTCACCTTTTCAGGTCTCTCAGATGCTTGTGATGCTTTGCAGTCACAGGAACCTGAATTTCAAGAGTGACTGTTTTAGGAAGAATTCATTAGAGAGCGTTGTTTACAAACATACCTGTTGTTTGGGCCCTGTTCAGTTCTGGAGAATAGCAGTCCGTTTAAAATAGGGCAGATGTCATAGAGATTATAGCATGGATCAATGGACGACCGTTCTCTTAAAAGTTGAGTCATAGGGCAAACTAACCAATGATTCTAACTAAATTTTCATATGGAGAGAACTAGGTATCCACACTACCTACCCTCTAATGACTTAGAAATTGACCATTACGGCAGAAGAGGTTTGATGCTCTTGGCAGGCATGATGTTGGAAGGCCACACACTTCCACGTCTATGAAGGAGGTACTGTGACTGTTGTGAGGTATAAGGATGAAGTCTTAGTCTCGGAACCCTATGTTTGCCTTTTCAGGGGTGCAGTTGGCATGATTTCCTTTAATGAATGACGACGCAACAGGCTACATAGAGCTCATCTAGTCGAAGAATTCCTGGGAAGTGAGGTTATTCGCGTAAGGATTGGCCAGCCAATATCCTGATCTTAAACCTATAGATCATGCCCGACGCTCTCTGGGGAACATTGCAATTTGTAACCCACCCTCCCTTTTAAAACCATCCAGACTAAATATATCATTATTTAACGAGTGGGACCAATTGCCATAGGAACTCATGAACTCGCTTATTTTCAGCATGTATTTGGACGGTGCGAGGCTTGTATATTTTTGTAAGAGGGGACCATCACCTCTATTAATCCATTTTCTACGTTTTGTTCTGCAACCGGTGTTTCATGTCTTCTGATACCAATGAGTGTTATGCATGATCATGTGTGTGTGTGTTTATAACTGTTTAAAGGTGATTTTTTTGTATTTTAAATCAAACCTATGAATAAACCACATTTCATTGACATTTTCCCAGTAGTTCTAGAGATAATTGACCATATCTAAATATTTTTTTTATTGCCAACACTAGTGTATGCTAAGTATACGGTTATATTCACAATATATGATGCAAAAACTATAAATATGTCTTATTTCTTTAATTCTTTAGACGTCATTTTCTATCGTCAAATTCCTTTAAATTTTCTTTAGGAAATTTAAGCTAGAATTATTTTCAATTCTTTTTTTGAGGTATGTAAATTGCATAGACTATCAAGCATAATTTTAAGTGTTTGAAAATGCAAGTGCATATAATACGGTAAAGACTAGCTTGCATACGTTGCAAATTAGCTTCTCTTACAAATTTTCAAATACCGTAAAATCCGGCGTATAATACGCTCTTTTAACACAAAACATTAGATGAAACTGAAGATAGCGCGTTATACACCGGGTATAAAAGCAATAGCTTTAAAAATAACAAAATAGATGAGCATAAGAAAAAAAAATTACTTCTGCATGAATCGAAATAGTGTTTATTTAAAAGAAATCACTTGAACTGTAGAAATCAAATGATTTTGTAAAAAGTCTGGGATAATACATCGAGTAAATGACTTTAAAACACATAAGAGAAATAAATAATAATATTTTATACTTTTAATTTAAAAAAGGGGTGCGCGATTTACGGCGAATAAATATACCAAAAAAGTTTTAAAAATTAAGCTTGAAAGTATAGAAGCGTCTTCATAAGATTCACGTGTTCATAAGATTTTACGGTAATATATATTTTTCTTTTTTGCAGCTCCCGGGAGTTTGTGCTCATGAAACTTTTTAAAAACATCATTTTTACCCTTTTGGAAGCGCAGCCTGTAAGCACAAAAATACTGACTACAATCAGATAAATAGTTTAGGTGTAATTGATGTGGGATTTTTTGTGAACAGTTAACATATTAACTTCGCATTTGAATTCCTTTTAATCATTTATTTACGTTGTACTGTTTGATGTAGTACTTTCAAAGCCATGAAAGATGAAATGTAACGTATTCTTCTGAAAATATTGATATTCATTAATACTGAAATTTTTTTTCAAAATATGCTCATTTTTTAAATTTTTTAAATTATTTTTGGTATAAGAATTCTCAATACGAAACAATAGCATGTGACTTTTCTTCTTTTAAAAAATCAGATTATGCTAAGCAATTTCACTGTGAAGGATATAAAAAGAAATTTATAAAATATATCTACTCACACAACACAAATTTTCTATAAATTCTGTAGTGTGTTTTCAAGATTTTTTTTTAAATTGGATTTTACATAAATTGAAAAGCATTTCCTGGATCACACTTATAAAAAAAATAAATACATCCAAGAAGTAAAAATATACTATTAATCTTTTGAGAGTTCAGTTTTCTGAAAATAATTAGGAAGGGTGACATATTTTTACTTAGATAAATCATAGCTGTCATAAACATTGCGTCTTTATACAGTAAATTTTTTTATAACTATCACTAATTTAACTATAACTGATCGTTATCTTTAAAAATTAAAAATTTATCTTCTTAAATCGCAAACAATTCAGAAATTTGTAAGGAAACAAGTAAAATGATTAAAATACAATTTTATCATGAATAAAAATATATTTAATGGATTTTGGAAAAAAAAACAATTCTAAAACATTATTAATAATAAAATTGATCTTATAAAATTTAGAAATTATATTTAAAATGTATCTAACACCATTTTATAGGAATGGGAGTTAAAAGAAATCCACTTTCTAAAATTTGTTATAGCTGAAAAAATATTTGCTGAAAATTTTTCACTTAGTAATGAAACAACATTTTAGATTTACAAGAAGAATTAATGGTATGCAAAAATAAAAATAATTGCCTCTTTCAATAGGGTTTCGGTAATGTATTTTCATCATTTCGCTATAATATGCTTAAGAAAGTTAATGTATGTTAGAAATTTCTAAAGAAAAAAAACACATTAACCTTGCTTTAGTAATTTTATGAGATTTTACAAGATGAAGCGCATGTTTTTAATTTAATGGTTTGAATCAGAGGAAAATAACATTATTAAACGAATACTTTTAAAAAAATTCTTAAATAGAACAGCCAAAAAAAAAGTATTTTACTTTACAGATGCATTTGAACCGAAGAACATGTTTCATTAAAACGGGAAAAATTTATTTGCTATAATTAGTATATATATTACTTCTTCCCTCTCACAGACCTTGTTTACACAACTACGATCAAATTTTAGGTCATCATTACTAGCTGTGGGAGTGAGATTTTTTTCTCATGAATAATGCATAATGCAAGCATAAACGACTTGGTAAAATTTTACAAGAGATGATATTTTTTGAAAAAAAAGTTAAATACGCAATAAAGGTATAGATGCAAAAGTAAAAAAATCGCTTCAATAGAATATATCTTTGCGGGATTCAGAGTGAAAGAGAGGCAGATCCCAATCTGATGTCGCCCCTGTCATTAGATTGAAGCTTTTAACTACGTTACAAATATCTCGGAAACTGTACTAGGTCAGGTCTTCAAATCCACATGACTGATGAATCAACTTTTAAACGTACGTTGTATAACATAGAAAGAGGGACATGCCAAGAAAAAATAATCCAAGGGAAAATATACAACCATGCATTGCATTACCTCTATTTCTGGTGTAAGCTGTTATGAGCTTTGACTTGTATAGTTGGCGAATGTTCTCCTGAGGAGAGAGATGATAATCCTTCATGCACACTCTTCAATTGGCGAGTTAAGCAAGCATGATCCACGGACAGTCAAACACATACGTACTCATCAGACTATACGTGTTCTAAAGATCTTAACTTAAACAGTATGGATGTGACAATCGCGCAAAATTGAGAATTTGCTGAAGAAGCGTGAAGATAATCAGTGGATAAACGCAACGAGTGCGGCCGGATACTACCGTCTTAAAATGTAAGCACTGGTGTCAGTGAAAAAATAATTCAACATAGTGGATGCAGAATATCGCCGTCGTATCAGGAATGAAGGGACCTAACATCTTAGTTTCTAAGACTAAGGGTTTGCTAATACATCATTGTGGTTAAGTAACTTTGATCTATGCTGCCTTGTTGCCCATCTTATTAATTGCCTTTAAATTAGTGTTATAGAAAATTCGTATATGATCTATAATTTGTATATCTATATTCTATTTCAACTTCCTTGAACTTCATTGATAAGGCATTTTTTTTTATTTTGGTCCCGAAAATATCAAGATATTCTGATCTTTATTGTTTTGTATATCAGCTTACCGGAGCATAAATTTAATTTCATTTATTTGCCTCAAAGCATCCCATGTGGTGAAGAGACGCAGTATTGCATCATCCCCCGTCTTGCAAAGATTACAGCATGCGATGTTTTAGAACGTACCAGAGGTTTTGTAGATTAAAATGAGCTGAGAAGTTTGTGATTGCAATAGGAAAATGTTTTTGTCAGTCCTCTTGTTCGCTCAAGTGCTTTTGTGCTGTTGCTGCTTCCTTTATGTTTTGTAAGTGAGTTTTTGTTTCGAAAGCGATTATAGTCAAAATGGGGTTTGAAAAAATTCACAACAAATACATCGCAGGAGGATTCTTATATTAAGTTCCACCTTAGAAAATGAATCTACCTAATTAAATCATTGCTATAGCTATGTATAATTTTAGTGGTGAAAGAAATATGTTGAAATATCATTCTTATACTTCTGAAAAATGATAAGTTAGTTAAAAAATTCCTTCTTTTTCTAACCATTAATCATTAAGTTACATTATTATAGTTTGCTAGTTACAATTCTATAGCTTTCTACGAAAACAAATTGCTAAGACGTACTATTTTGTCTAAGTAATACATTTTAACTTTGTACCTTGAAACTCATGCACACCACTTTAAATGTCAAATTATTTGCAAAGTGGTTAAGCTTCTTGAGTCGGTTAAATAAATTCCATGGTATTAGATTTTTATTGCCTACAATTCTTTGGGAAGATTATTAGTTACTTTGAAAGAAGGATTTATTATGTATTTCTCTTATGATATTGGAATTCAAAACACAAATATGTACTTTAATATGCATATTTGCGTTGAGAGGAGCATGCATTATAAGAAAAGATGAAGTTATAAATAAATGTGTATGCATATATATCACTAGTCATGCATAAACACATATCACAAATTTATTACATATTTTCATATGTGCCATTTACGTAATAAATTATTAGAACTCACATTAGTGTTAGAAGCTCATACACTATTTATTTCATAGATTTCATAGTTTATTTAACACAGTGTTAGTTTTATAAAAAAAAAGTCTGCAAGGAAATAGTTCATTTTGAATCAGTAATATTATTGTTTCATTGCTTGGAATTATTAGTTATATGAATTTTTATTTAAATTTCTATATTGTTAATTAGAAATATAAAGATATAATTATATACTAAATTAGTTTTTTTAAAAATAAATTCGAATTTAGTTTTGATTTATTTATTTTTAGAGTGAAGATAAAAAATAATCTTAATGATTGTTTATGCATTATTTTGAAATTCTGCCAAAATGCCTCAATTTGAAGAAAATAAAATTTTTGAAAATTTGTCGAGTTTTATGATAAAAAGTAAGATCCGCTTTTTTTAAGTGTAATCCAATAATATTTTACTTTTTGATAATAGAAATAATTTTTTAATATGTAAATTGTTTCCCTTTACTATTCTTTTTTACAGCATACTATTGAGAACTAAATGTGAATAATTCAAATCTTGTGACTTTTTCAAATGAAAACGATAAAAGCCTCAATAGCAAAGGATAAAACTCTATTTCATTTAAAGCACACAATTTTCAAAAGTGGCCTCCATATTTTTTCCCTCTATTAATTTTAAATATACCAATCCTGTTTTAATTATAATATAATTTTATTTGTTTAATAAGTTAAGGAAACGCGTTCAAAACACCCCATAAAATTTGAAAATCCTTTTCATTTGATAATATTGTTAATTTGGTTTGAATATTGAGTGCTAAAGCAGCTCATGTCCTTCTGTAAAAACAAAGTATGAGCATAAATCAAGACTTAAACTATCATAAATATTGAAATAGCATTAAAAAGAAAAACATTTGAATAAACTTAATTTCATTCAGTTTAAATTTGCTACCTCTTTTTTAAAATTTTATGTAAAGAAGTATTTATAAAGGCAATTGATCAACAATATCTGCTTAAAAATGTTATTCATATATTAAAATAATTATGTTTTGTATTTCTTTCATTTTAGTCTGTACTTGTTTGCTTATTCTTTCTTTGTAAATAGTTTTAAGATAACGAGTTGTTTAATTAAAATGAAATGAAACATATTTACAGAAATATCATTTATCTTAAAACATAATTGTGTGTTGCCAAGATTCAGATTTTAATGTAAGAAAAATTATTGAAATGAGCTAAAATTGTAATTTTTAATAATAATATAATATTCTTACAAGTACACTTAACCATTTATATTCAATACATTTTCTCTTTTTTAGGCAATTAAATTAGAAAAATTTGTTGTAAACTGAAAATAATTTAGCTACAAACCTTATCTTCAAAAAAAGTCCAGTAAAATCATACGATTTAAAAAAAAAGTGTTGTTATGTATAAAGTGTCATGATCTATCGCACATTCATAAAATAATTATATGTTTGATGGAAAACAAACACATAACCTTTTTCATTTCAGTTGAAATCTCATTTCGAACTCTGATTTGCTAAAAAAAAAAGGGTTATGTGAGGATTAAATATTTCCACAAAATGAAAGAATATAGAAAAATTAATCACGATAATAGATGGAAATAAAATATAAGGTAAAAAGTAAATGGCAAATTGGAGAAAAACACATAACTATACAAAAATAATTTGCGGACAAGCTATTAAAATGACATTACTCTGCAAATATGTAAAGCAAATAGTAAAGGAAAGGCCGTAAAAATAAGTATAAATTCATTCGAAAAGTTGAAATGAATTATTTCTAGAGAGACATAATTTTTATTGTTAAGTGTGAATATAAATTTTATTATTTAATTTACATGCATAAATACTAGTGACATTACAAAGGCATGGATGTAATTCCTGTCATAAATAGAAGTGTCTACATAAAAATTACCAAAAGTCTGCTCTTCTAGTCTATTCTAAAATAGGGTTTGCAATCTAATGTCATTTTTTCAATCCCTTGGATTTGGATTGGACTATTTATTAAAAATACTTACATATTAGCATAGTTGAAATTGCGTAATAAAACTGAAAATATAGTTAAAAATTGATTTATTATTATTTTAATGAAGCAAATAAAAATTAATGCATTATAAAAAAACAAATAAAATTAGTACATGATGGAATTTAAAAAAGCATTTCTTCATTCCTTGCGTTTTTGTAAATAAGCTTATAAAACACAGCTCCTCTAGCGTTTCATCGTTGGAAAGGCTTCTTATTTTTGTTAAAAATTGTCCTGCCCAAGAAAGCGGCTGCGGTAGCCAAGTGGTGAAGATATAGGAACATGGCAGGCATGTCATGAGTTCGAGCCCAGTACCACTAAAGACTCGCCATATAGGGGAGCAATGCACGGTAAATCATTCGAGAGCTCCAACATCATCCCGTTGGTATGGTGTCGTAGTTAGGAGAGGGGTATACCAGCTCAGGTGTTCTCCTCGTCACTTGACCGTAATTCAAATTTACGGGGTCCGTCGCCAAAAGGCCTCTTGTAGATGAACAGTGTGACGTTGATATTCAATCAATCAACGTGCCGAAGAAAATGCAAATTCGAATTCTTTATTCGCAGGCATTATCGTCATTAAATAGGAGTATGTTTTATTCAGGTAGTCACCACGTCTCCCTCCATTTTTAAAAAAGAGACATTTCTTTTGGAATTTTTGATGACAGTGTCTCAAACCTGATAGACTGCATTGATGAATATGCCTCTTTGATTACTTTATATAGTTCTGCTACACTTAATGATTTTTGTATATAAATTTATCCAGTTACTGAGTCAGAATGGAAATCAATTTCAAGTATTACCTTAATTGAAATTGAAGATCCAGATGCTTGAGCTGGTTAGTAATGCAATGGGATTTGAAGTGCCTCAAGTCCAAAATCTATTCTTGTGATGTTGCTTATATTATTATGTGAGCATTGCAATGAGCCACTTAGGTCTTTGCGACGTTCTCCCATACTGTGCACATATTTTATTTTTATATATAACACTTATAATTGCGCAAAAAATTTTACGTACATGTTTCATAAACAGAATATAGATTTTAAAAATATAAAATTATTTAAAAAAAATTTTAATAAAATTTAGACAAAAATTAAACCCTGGAATTAGTTATTTTAATCCTGGGATTTAAGGATTAGAAAAAACAGGAGTCCTGGGATCCAGGGTTTTTGGAATTCCTGGATCCCTGGGCTGAAAATCCTACTAGATGTCTTCGAAAAAATTCTAAATGTCTCTGTCAAGTTTGGTGAAACCGGTCATCCTGAGGGTGGGAGAAATGTGCGTTTTCTGACCCCACTCGCGTTGGGGAGAAAGTTACAGATGAAAATAAGAGAAAATATATGAAATTTCACGGATTAACATACACACCCTCCCCGAATACTTCAAGGCTCAACACGTAAGAAACCAACATTAACCGTATATAGTACAAAAAAAGTAAATAAGATACATTAAATGTAATACCGGATTCACAATACTTTGAAAAAATATTTCAAAATATAATTCAGACCAAAATTAAATCTCGGGATTAGTTATTTTAATCCCAGGATTTGAAAAAACCACAAGGATCCCGGGGCTGCAAACCCTATTTTAAAAAACTCTCTTTAGTACTTAGAAGATATAGTGTTGATACATAAAAAACTATCTGTGCGTGTGATGTACATAAGGTAGCTCAATAGACTACAAATGTGCTTAAGAAATTTAGTAAACAACCAAAAGAGATTAGAAGCCTTATAGATTTAGAGATGTGATTGGTTTTTATTCAGTAAAGAGAATTCAATACTTTTGTTTTTGTCGGCACAGGCGATAAAGTCTCAAAAAATAATACAACCGATGCCAAAAGGAATATTTCATTTGTATCCTTTTACAACCAACAATTCATGGTATTTTCTTATCAGTTCTTTTTCATAATGCATGAAGAATGGATAAAAATCCAACGAGTAATAACATTTATTATCATTTTTTACGAGTATTTTGTGTGTCGTCGCCAATTAAGCCTTCTTGGCGAGATTTGTGCCGGCGAAACAGAAAAGTAACGAAAATTCTAATGGGATCAAAAATTGAGTTTTCTAAATGTAAAATTGTATAATCTAGAATCAGTGTGAATTATCTTCCAATTTTAAAATAATTTCCGATAAAATTACGTACTTTTGTTTAAAAAAAATATTTTATGTTTAATTAGTAAGTAGTTTTCTTTTTAAATTTAAATAAGAATTATTAATTTGCAACTAGTAAATATTTTATAGTAAAAATAAGAAAAATGAAGCACTGTATGTAGCAAGGAGATACTTCATTAGAAATGATTGACTACAGAATATATTTTGGAAAAAAATAATTACATTTCCTTTCATCAGTATTATACTAATATTTAAGTACCTTTTTGGGATTTCCAACATATTTACTTAAAATAAATAATTATATGGGGATTTTTAATTATCTATGTCTTTATCTTTCTAATAGGAGGATATGGAAATATATTTTCATTAAAAAATCTGCGTTTAATATTATTAAAACACTTCATAAGATTTCATAATGTAATTCAATTCCTCAAAGAAACTGAATAGAAAAGTTATTCACACATTTTGTGTTACACTTTAAAAATTTTATCTTACATTGGGGAATAAACAAATTAAAAGCAAAATAAATGCAAATTTGAATTTTTCGGAAAATTAATTTTGCATTTGCGTTTTTATCGATAGGGTGTTTTTCAGATATTATATTTAAAAGATAATCATCTAATCAAAAATTTCCTGAAATTAATGTTTTTCATTTACAACCTCTGAAAATAAAGTTTGGTGAATAGTCCTGTTACATTAACGTAGATGAAATATTAACGAAAGTTACCTTACTGTTCTTCAAAATAGTCGCCTTCCATAACTATGCACCGTTAAGATGTGCTATATATGTCCTAGAAACGTTGCAAGAAGTCTTCTTATGGGATGGAATTCAAAAGCCTCATCACGTTTCGTTGGATGTTAGGAATATCGTCAATATCGATAACAGGTTTTTCTAATCCCTAAATTCTGGGTAACGATTTGTAGCTCTGATTCACGGTTAATCTGCAGTTCATCAGCTATCACGCACAAAGTTAATTGAGGATCTTAAGTAATTAATTTCTCCACTTTTTCAATATTTTCGTCTCTGAGGAAGGTCACCAGTCTTCCGCTACGGGTTGTCAGAAATACATTCCCTGTTTTCGAAAACGGGCGACCGATTCGTACACACTCTTCAAGGACAGTTCTTGATCTTATAAACACGTACTAGCATCCCTAAGTTTCTTTTGGTTTCCAAGCTTGACGCAAAGCTTTAAATTGATCTTTTGTTCGTTCATTTTCCTGTTCTTGGTTGAGAACCTGAGTGCTAAGCTTTGTAAGTACTAAACTAAGATAACTTTGTAAAACAAGTATTACGAGAATCGCATATGAGTCTCAACTGAAGAAAGATGATGGTAGATAGTCAACAACTCCCGCTACGCATGCAGGTTTTGTTTTGCAAGTGTTGCCAGATCTGTTGGCCGTTCTGCTTTTATCACCGAACTTAATTGTTAAAGTTTGTATGACCTAGATGAGTAAATAAACTTATATATTTCTTACGGGTAAAAGACTTCACTACAAGCATTCTGAATGTGCACATTTATTTGTTTTAATACTTAAGATAATGTAAAATTTCATTTAAATATTAATCTATAATTTGTTATAACTCATCTGTTATTAAAAAATATAATGATAATAATTTGTGTAATCATTATGTCATAAGTAAGAATTATTTCAAATTTAAACCAAAAATTCAAATAAGAGGAACTCTAAATTCAAAAGGCTTAATAAAGTTTATTCGATGTAGTTTCGCTTATTCTATAATGTGTACATCGAAAAGTCATTGATCTTTAAACGCTGGGCTAAGAAGACATGTATTACGTTAAAAATAAAATTGGTGTAAATATTTATAAAATGATGTATCGTATCACCATAAATATATACTTATATTCTACATTTAAGAAGACCATAACTTGACTTAATCAAATAGAGTAAGAATTTATGCACTTAAATGAACTGATAATCGATATAACTTTAAATCTCAGGAAGTCTAAGCTCGAAAGAAAGCTTACTTTAGTTAGGGATCTTTCAAATATATAAAATGTTTACTTTAAATATAAAATTTCAAAAATCTTCTTATACTAAATAATATTCATCAACATAAGTTTCAGAAAAATACGTTTAAATTTAAATAAAGTATCAATTTATAAGTAAGAAAATGCATTCCCCTTCTAACGAAAATTTATTTCATATTTCCGCCATAAAACTTTAAAATTATATGAAAAATATATAATATTATAAAATAATCTGATTTATGTTTTGACAAATGAATCAGTAACTGTTAAATAAATTCGCATAAGAAATTAATTTTTTCCAAACATATTTTAAAATATTTAATCCCCCCCCCCCCATAAGAATAAATTTCCTAAATTATTATTAAATTGCTGTGAGAAACATATTCCAGTTTTATTTCCAGTATGTTTCATTTTTTTAAAAATAGAGTTTCGCAATTTAATATTTTATACTATTGCCCTTAAAGTATTTATAGATCTAGGTATTTATTTATGCCGCAATAATTTTATACATTAGATACATAATAATTTTATGTAAATGCATAACAAATTATTAACTCTTTTAAACAGGAAATAATTTTAAAAATTTCACTTTAATTAAAAAAAGTTTTAGTAAAAATCATTATATGAATCAGGATTCGAAATTATCATTTATTTATTTGTAATATAAATTGCAAAATTACTAAATTGAATAATTAATTTTGAGAAAAATATTTTAAGACACTTTGAAAAATAGGTGAAAAATGTTTCCTTAAACTTTTAGAAGTTTTACTGAAATCCTTGAGACATATGTATATTATAAAATAAATAAACCAAAATAACATATATTATATGAATTCAGGATTTGAAATTGTTATTTTTTTATTTGTAATATAAATTGCAAAATTATTAAATTGAATAATTAATTTTGAGAAAAATATTTTAAGACACTTTGAAAAATAGGTGAAATGTTTCCTTAAACTTTTAGAAGTTTGTGACGGTTCTTACGCGTTTCACTAACCTCTCATATTCTTTAATGTTTTATTTATTTCAACCAATCTCCACCGGGAGCCAAAGCGTGATTTATGCAAATGAGATATTTTATATAAGTTCGGGTTTAGCGAGTTAGAAAGGAGAATGAAATGAAATGAGAAAGTGTTTTCAAGTGTAAACGTAGATGTTGTGAATAGAATCCAACGCGTCGTCGTAGATAAAAATAAGTCCATAGAAAAACTTCGGGAATAGCTGAGAAATAAGTCACCTCTTAAAAGAAGAATCCTGACCTTAACTTGACCCAATCAAGATCCTAAAGAACCAACTACACGAACCTGCCATAGCATAAGAAATCAGGTTAGTTATAGATTTCAATTAAGTATAAGTGTGTAATTGTACGCGTCGATCCTTTCGTGGATTCAGATCGGATTCCGTCGTTCACGATTATTGAACCCTTCTCATTCTCCACTGTGTTTTATTGTTCTTAAAATTGAATAGTATTTGTGTAATCTCTTTAATTAAGAAAAATCAATAAATAAGATTGATTTGTTAAAATGACTACTGATTTCATTAACCATTCAACACGTTCGGATTCAGGTAATACCCGAAGGAGAGTTGATAATCTTAGGGGTAGCGAGATGC
>BMAO01016067.1:0-27958 GCA_019973975.1 Trichonephila clavata | reverse complement strand
TTGAAGCCTGAGATACAGAAATTGTATCTGTTGATGGTAAGTTATTGGATTCGGAGGTAGTAGCTATGGTACTAGATGTTGTACAGGGGGGAGTTTCAACAACAAAAAAAGAGGGTTGAATAGTTGCTTTGGAAGAGGATTCAATAGGTGAAAACATATTATTGGTGGTGGAAAGTACGTTATTAGATAGAGGAATAAGTGGCTGAGATTCTCTGACATAGTAGCTGCTATTGGAGCCGTGGATGGCAAGAGATCTGGTTGAGCTGAAGACGTAGAGACTGATGGAACAAATAGAGATAAATTTCGTTTCGGAAGTGCAGAAGCTTGTTGAAGTAGTTTTAATGCTGGTCATATAATTTTAGTGATATTTTCATCTGTCTGTGTAGAAGAGGATGTTATTGTTGATTTAACAGCCAGCGAGTATGTCTGTGATGAAGGAGGGGCTAATAACTTTCGGGCTTCTAAGTAAGTTATGTTTTTATTAGTTTTAATTTCTTGTCAACAGGATGGTTCTAAAAAGAATAATCAAACATCAATAGGAATTTTACTCCCCAAGAAAAAAGTTGACAAAATTACATACTGAAAGAAATGATTTCCATTTTTACAGAGGAAGCTATCGCCATATGGACTGCTTTAAAAAATTGGGTTTCAGAAACAGAAAACTATGTCATCCTGACGGACAGCTTATCAGTTCTAAAAAGTATCCTTAATATTAATAGAAAATCCAGTACGATAATATTAAATTTAAATTCAACGTTACACGAGTGTCTCCAAATAGCTCAATCAATTACATTCATTTGGGTACCAGCTCACAAGGAATAGAAATTAATGAAGAGGTTGATAAAATTAGCTAAAGCCTCTCCAGATCCTTGGATTATTCCTTGGATTACTTGGGAAGATCTACATACATTTTTCAAAATCAACAGAAAAGCGAAAATGAAGAAATATGGAAAAAGAGTAAGAGACATAAAAATTAGTTATATTTCTCATCTTAAAAAATGGAATAGACAGCAGAAAAAAATAGAAATACAAAAGTTTTAATTAATAAGCTGCAAACAAATAAATTACCATTAAAATGATATTTATTTCCTGTTTAAACAAACAGATTCTCCTTTGTGTTCAGATTGTCATGTACCAGAAACTAGTGAATATTTTATTTTAACCTGCAACAAATATCAATCGCAACGTAAAATATTGAAATTTTTTATCTCTAGTCATAGTGAATGGTCTTAGTCATCAATAGCGTATTGTGATACAATAGAGCATATTCAAAAGTCGAAGAATTCTTAAAAACAACCAATAGATTCTAAAATACCAAGTAATAGATTCCAAATATTCTAATTTCACCAACCACAGTTGAAGCATAAGTTAACAAAGCTTACAGTTATACAATATAATCAAAACCTATCCTTGCATCCTATTTGAAGAAAATAATCCAAATAATCATTTCGGAGCATAAGGTGCTAGCCAGAGCTCCAGATGTACAGTAGTATCACTGTACGGAACTGAACTGATGCCAGCTCAGGGGACGTCAACTGACCGTAATTAAAAAATAAATACAGAACATTGTTTATCCGAACGTTTATTATCCGAAACTAAGTCCGGATACGTTTTGGTAAACATCTGCGCGGAATATTAGTCAGTTGTTTCCAAGTAAGGGGTATATACGTGCTCTTTTGTTGAGTTTTGTTGATGTAGAAACCTGGATGGCATGCGATGCAGAAGACTGTAGATTTCAAATGTTAAATGATGACTAAACTGCGACTTCCGTGCAAGAAGAATTCGACCGCATCTCTAAATACCAATCCCACCCCCATTGAATAGAAAAAAAAAATTAATTCTTCGTTAACTTTGTTAATTACCTTGTGCATTTGGTAATCGTATTTATTGGTTCAAAAAGATTTTTGTCACAAAAAAAAGGCTGAATATGCGTTTTTTTTGTTTTTGTTTGTTTTTTTGGATAAAATTCACCATAAGAATTATAAATGTGACTTTGTAACAAATGTCAAAAAAAAAAAAAGAAATATGCGCCCTTTATTAAAAGAGTGAACACTTAGCCAGTCGGACTGCCAGCTAGTTGGTGAAAGCAGATGTAAATGGCCACGCGCGCAAACATCTCGTTATTGTTGATTATTTTACTGTTTGAGGTATTGTAACTGTGCTCAGTTTTGAATATAAAAGAGTTGGAATAAAAAAGGCGAATAAAGGTTGATCTGAGCTGACCTCCGTAGACTTTCTTTGAGAGAGTGCAGGTTATAACTTTAGTATAAGATACCTGTTATCAAATAAAATGATTTGTAAAAATTTTGCCATTTTCCGCTGAGAGCTAATTTTTTTAAAAATTACACTTTTTCCATTTATTTAAATGTAAAGATAGTTTAATTATTGTGTAATATTCTATGTATTAAGACTCAAATTATTACTGTTGCGAATCCAATAATTTTCAAAAGTTGTGATGCAAAATAAACATTTTAATTCTATGTGTCAACGAACTTATTTTAAAAATTAAAAGCAATTTAGTTCAAATCCCAAAATTTAGAAAGACAAACATTTTCGAAATGTTGTTTAAAAAAGTTTTTGGAAGAGTTATTTATGTAAAAAAAAAAGTAATATTATCCAGTCTTTAAAAAAAAGTAGTCTTCTATTTATCGTCAAATGGTGATTCTTTGCTTTGATTAATTCTATATATCTAAAAAACTTGGAAGAAAAAAGTCGAACAAAAAACTGAGATGTGTAAAAAGATTTCTATGCCAATACAATAATAAAACTAGAATAAATTAATAATTAATATTTCTAGTAAAATATGTATTTCGTTCAATTGCTGTATGATGTGATTTTATTTAAAGTTGCAACAAGAAGGCTATTGTATTATTGAAGGCTCGAATCAATAAGGCTATTGAATGAGAGAGAGAGAATTAAACGTCACACTGTAAAACAACATGTGGGTATGTCTATTGGTAACAGACCTCGCAATTTTGAACCTCGGTCAAGAGACGAGGACGACATCTGAGTTGGAACCTTCCTTATCCTAACTACCACACCCCGTCAACAGGAGGACGTTTGAGCTCTTGACAGATTTAACGTGCATAAGCCCCTTCCACATGGAAAGTCTTCAGTGGCTCGACTCGGCACGCCAACTAAGAGAATTCGTGCTCATAACCAGTACGTTATCACGGTCACCGAGAGCTAAAGAAGGCGGACTCTATCAGAGTGACGAGGACGACACCTTACCTGAAACCCTAATGTTTAAAATTCTACACCACGCCAAAGTGATAACTTCGAGCTCAAACGTGATCAGCCTCTGTTTACGATGGCTCTTCAGTATCTCCAGGTCTCGAATCCGCAATGGTGGCCACGACCATGACCACTCGGCTACGACGGCAAGCAAATAAATCTGCCTGACCTCATAAAATTATGTAATCTGGCAATAAAAATCGAAAAATTGTCAAATATTGGAAGTCAGATTATTATGTGCTTGCGTGCACATACATATTAACTAAAAAATTTTTATCATTGAGGACATTTACAGTACTTATTTCACATGTTCTAAATTACTGCTGATTTTATCCCGTTGAGAGAGCTTAATTGTTCATCATTTATTAGTGAGTGAATATGAACTTCACACTATTAAGCTGCTCGAAGATCTTTGGTGACGAGTCCTCATCATTTTGAGCCATGGTCAAGTGACGATGACAACAACTGAGCTGGTATACCCCTCTCCAAATTTCCACTCCTCACCAAGGGATGAAGTTTGAACCTTGACAGATTTAATGTGCCTTCAGCGCTACAAGGCTCGAACTCACTCGCGTAGCTAGTCTTGAGTGAGCCCAGTATCAAAATTTCTAGGGGGCTCTTTTGGGGGGGGGCTTAATAGTTTAAGATTTTTCTAACGCATGTTGGGGCCCCTGGATGCTCCGTATCATTGATACGGTAGTAGCTACGCCCCTGCTGGAACTCATGACTCGCCGTCCACTAGTTCGTTACCTTGAACACTAGGCTACCGCGGCCACTCCGGATTGCTGGAAGTCCAATCTTTATGCTTAATAAAATGCCCGGCTCATTCTCTTTCAAACACTGCTGGGTCGTCGTGGCCTTAAGAGCAGTAGCAGAGCCCTATTGAAAAGTCCAATCGTCTCCAATGAACAGGTTTACATTCAGGGGTTTCACTATATATTTTGAGACAGAAACTCAATAAACTCTTCTGCGGTGGTTTCTACTCTTCCTCGTAAAAATAAATCTGAGACGATTTCATTAGTGACAAAAGATCAAATTATTACGAAAGCCGTAAGTTGAGCTCCCTGCATGCATTTTTGTTCCTTTTAGCTTCTAGGGCCCTCAAGGTCGTTCTGGTGGTTGAAAGATTCTTCAAAGTCAAAAATTATCTTCTCGGTAAACAGAATTCATCTGTGGCCATTATAAAGACGTTGCTGTAACAGTGCATTTGCTTTAAGGTACCTCTGCATTACTTTCTATGATAACTGCTAATTATTTCTTGACATTTTCTTGGTCTAAGAAAGGCAAGAGTTGACAAATTTTTGAGATAGAAGAGTCAGGTAGTAAGTGAAGGAAAATAATTACAAAATCAAAGAGATATAAATACAGAAAATCGTTCATTTTATGGAAACGATTTTGAGTAGTTAATTTTTATCAATAAATACCGTATTTTTTGTGGCAGTTTGCTTCTTTCTGATAACCATGATTCTTGACAATAACTCTAGATCGAATTTTTCATGAAAGTGAACATCTTCTTAGAACTGTCATACATGTTTTACTCCATTCTTCATGAACCGTTTTCTAAAGTCAGCTCCGTGTTCTTGGATGCCATTTTCCCAATGCTCGTTTTAATAAACCGCAAGCACAAAAATTCATTGCAGAAGCGTAGGGTGATTTTACACGTAATTTCATTAAGTAGAATACACTTTAATACTGTTTCTGATTCTTTCTTTGGTAAATAAGTGGCAGTTGACTTAGACTAGTGACTAGGGGCTTTGTCCATATGAAGATCAACTTTATCAATGTCCTTTCCTTATAAGTTTGAAATTTTTTCTTTAAAACTTGGTTCTTAGATATGCAGCTGCTGGTAGAAAGAATTAATTTTAGCTTTATTTGAGACTTTTTTTATTTTTAATTTGCTCTGTTAGAAAATCCTGCAACCATCATGAATCCCTTTGGGAACTTTACAGTACACTGACGAAGTCATTTTGTACAGTCATTCCGGTCACCTGAACAATAGAAAATTGATCTTCTATTACAGTCACTTATTTATACCCATGTCTCATCGAGTATTACCACAAATTTCCATTTTTTAGCAGCTATGCGTTTTTCATGTAATTTTCTTTCAGCAATATGTTTTAAATGAATTATAGTTTTAAAAAAAACTAAAAAACACGCTTTTACAGTGAATCGAACTAAAAAGTAAAAAAAAATAAATAATTCTTAATATAAGAATAAAATGATTAAGAGAAAACTAATGTCATTGGGGTAAAAGCGTGGGGTGCTCTATAGTAATTTTTATAATTTCTTACTAGTTCTATTCCGAAATGCTGAGTAAGTGTAAAAATGTAGTACAAAGCACCCCACCGTTTTACCTCCAAAGACATTAGTTTTCGCATCAATCATTTTATTATATCAAGAATTATTTTTTTACTTTTTAGTTCGATTCACTATAAAAGTTTTTATAGATTTTAGTTTTTTTAAACTATAATTTATTTTTCATTTTTTAGTTCGATCCCCAATAAAAACATGTTTTTTTAGTTTTTCAAACTATTATTTACTCATTGTTGAATTTATCCTTGAGTTTGATGTTTGGAGCCGGGGGGGGGGGATTACGTAGCGGCTGGAATTAGTCTTGCTCTTCAATGGATATTAATTAATGGGTCTGAAGTGTATTTATTCTCTCCGTTTAAGGGATAGTATCAGTCCCGTATCGTTATATTTCACAAAGATTTACTTTCTATAGATAAAAACTTTTTCAATGTACCATGTTTTTATAACGGATTAAAAAAGCATAAAATTTTCCTTGTCCTTTTTTTCCTTCTTTTTTCACATTTCTATGCATTGCCATCCACTTCTGAGCTGTGGTAGTCTAAAATCAATTGCAAAATTCCTCCCGGGCAGACATGCAAGAAGCAAGAGAACAAAAACATGGTAAAATATTAAGTGTCAATCATATTATCATCTTTTAAACGTATTGCTATAAAATTAATTCGTATCATCACTTCTAAACGTATTGCTTTATAAAAATAAAAAATATTTAGCAGTTTGAACATAATTTTTTTCACATACAGAAGTCTCCCCCACCCCATTTTCAGAAAATCTAGACAATTTTTTATATTATGGTAAGAAATTACTGTGACGCACACCCACCTTCCCTTTCTCACATGAAGAGAGAAAGTTTTTGTTGCTTTATTTCTATTAACCACAAGTGTAGTCGAGGTGTATTTTAGGGTGCTCTCCTTAATATTTTAGTTTTTCAATCTGAAAATGGCATGTGGAATTAGTCGCCAAATCTGAAGATGGTATATGCAATAAGTCACCAAATCTGAAAGTGGTATATGGATTAGTCGCCAAATAAGGATATCGTTATTCCTGATCCAGGCAATGGAACAAAATTGTGAAATTATTGTATTGTCATCGGTCCTTGACAAGTTTGCAAAATTTCGAATTAATCTAACCTTTTAGTGGGTAAAAATCGAGTTCAAAGATTCCGTTACATACAAGTGAAACTTATAAAAACGTGCTAAAAAGGAGACGCACTTTACGTTTAAACATCTTATTTAACTTTAAATCTTTATGAATGATTTTACTTACAGGGTCAGAAGACATGCCTAGTTTCAATGCAGAGAATCTTTGTGATTCGGCAGATTTTCTTTTAGGATCAGACTTCACTTCTTGATAGTTGCCTGTGTTTCAACAGTCTTAGAATGAAGTTTCGTGGTCATGTTTTCATTTTTACCTTCAGCTAGACGTTTTTTACCTATCAAATTTAATGTAGTATAAATACCTTTTATTGAAATGCAATAACCTGAGACTTTACACTGCTTTATAATTTTTTGGTACGAATATTTCACATCGGGAAGCGTAATTACGTGACCTTTCATCCATATATCAATCTCAGGAGATATTTTTGAAATGAATATTTTATTTTACATTCCAATGAAAAGAAAACAATAGCAGACGATTATTTTTAAGTTTCCAAAGTTTTATCTCAATATGCAAACGAGAAAATGAATAGCAAAATCGTTTCCATAAAGTGTGAATGACTTTATATATAAGCATACGCGTCTAAGGAGGAAAGGGCGTGCTAGCGATTGTAATCTATCTTCTCTTACTGAAATTAATAATTTGTTTATAATATTTAAATAAAGTTTTACATAAAAACATTTTTCATTCCCAAAACTAAGACTTATCCAAGACATTTTTATTCCTTTAACTCAATACAATACACAACCATTACCAAAGTATCATCCTGTTGAGAATTAAACTTTCAAGCTCTTGGTGAAAAAATTTCCGTGCTCATAATACCTTGAAAGCTTTATATTCTGGAATTTCATGTAAACATAAATAATTTAAATTGACTTTGGTTGTTTTTGCGTACCATTTAAACAATCTTTTTGTCAATCGTTGACTATGACATAAATATAGAATGTGTTTTTCTCACTTTTGTCGAGGTTTAAGTTATCTTTTGTGAATCCATGAGAATGCTTCCAAACTCACATATGAAAATAAATGTTGCTGAAAAGCATATCAAGGAGTGTCTCTTATTTCAATTCTTTTACTGATAAATTGAACTTTTCCTGATATGGAACTAATTCTACTAGTTTCACTGATTCACAATTAATTTTGTTAATCAAAAACGATTTAATACTGAAAAAACTGTTTAGAACTTTTCAATTAATAAAATATATTTCAATAATTATTAAGGAAAAAAAGAAAAGGAAACAATTTTTAGCAGATAAATATAAATATTACACAAAAGCAGAAGAGAGCAGCAACCATCTAAGCAAAGAGCTACATGCGACTTGCGAACTATGGTTTTTGCAAGCCCTAGTCTTCGTTTACCAAGTAAATAGTCAAAAGCTCATGAGACAGTATTTTTTGCACCTTTATATATATGGGATAGAAAGATGATAGATTTGGAATGGAATATATACTGTCCATTGATTCAACTAAATATTTTTTTTCCTTTTCAATTCAGATATATAACTAAAATAAGTAAAATTAGTCTATTTTATTAAAAAATATATAATTTTAAACTCTAATATCAATCAATTGTCCTTATAAAACTTAACGTTTTGATAAATTTAAAATTTTAAAAAATCAAGTACATACAAAAAAAAATCACACATACAAATACAAGTTTAAAAATACTTTATTCAAAATAGAAATAAACAAAGCTGAAATACACAAGTGTCTATTAATTCTTAACCTAATAGAATTATACTGGATAGTAATAAAAATTATAATTGATCTTTAAATTTATTTTATTTGAAAAATGTAATACAATTTGCTCAAAATTCATGATCTAAAACATAGAAAATAAAGTGATAAAGACATACAGTCAAACCCTGATTGAATGAATTAATCGGGACCAAATATTTTATTTGTTAATTCAAGGTTTTTGCATAATATAGGGGTGAAAAAAATCTCATTTTTTGCATTTACCTATTGGAAATTCTATAATAAGCAACTACACAAAAAAAAATATTCATCGTTAGAAACTATACACTTTTCATTCAGCAGCTAAAAATAACTGTTAGCAAATTACTATGCACCAGTTAATTGGAAATTTTTAAATACTAACCAAAAAAAAAATTTTGATAATCTTTTTCCCCCCTGACTTGAAAAAGTTCTTTTTCCACTTTATGCAGAGAAGAAAATACTGTGTCATTTACATCCAAATGCATGAGGTATGCATATTCATGAGGCTACAGTTTCTATCAAAACAATGTAAATCATTAGAAAACGTAACAGTTTGGATTGGAGTTTTATTAGCAACTTCTGCTGCATCAAAAATAGCTATTCATCGGTTCCGACAAATAAATAATTTGCCGACAATCTGCCATGCTTCACATAATTTCAGAAATACAATTTTCTACAATGTACGTACAACAAACCCCACTTCTTTCAAGGATGAGAGCAAATAGTAAAATCTCTCCCTTGTTTAGTGGAGTGAGATGAGATAAAGAAATTTCTTGTCCTATTCAAAACTCATCTACAATAATAGACTAAACACTTTTCCCATCACAATTTTCTACTTATGAGAAAAGTCTTTTTTTCTGTTCCAGGCAAAAAGGATGTCATTTGAAAAGAAATCCAACTTTTTCTAATCCTATCTGATAAATTTTTTTCTGTTGCTGAAATAATTTGTAATTTGGGGTTTACTATTCATTAAATAGAGGTTTTTTACCTTTATTTTAATCAAGGAAAGGAAAAAAATATTTAAATCGGGGTCCAATTGTATATAAATTTGAACGTTAGTGTCATTGAAATACAAAATTTATAAGAATTGAATTAAGGTGTTTTGATATATAATGCAAATAAATAAATAAAAATAATTTTGAACTCTTCTTTATTAAAAAAATTTTTCCATGATTTTCTTTTTTAAAAAATGTTTTTTTAATACATATTTTTAAAGTTGGAAAATACTTTTTTTTAACTGAAATATAAATACCTTAGTGTTCATAATATCTAGACTCCTCACTCAAATGATGAGGATAACACTTAAACTTGAACCTCATTTGCCAAATTTCTACTTTACATGAGGATGCTGAAGCCTTGATAAAGTTAGGAATAGCTCTATTTTTCTGCAACACAACATTGAGTGGAAAAAAAAAACTTAAAACATAACACTGAAGTCATCACACAACACTATTTAGAAAAGAACTTAATATGATGTTTTTTAAACTTATAATAAAAATTTTAATTTTGTGTATTAAAAAGATATGATTTCCAAACTGACAAATGAACTAAAGAAAGTAACAAGAACTTATTTTTTTATGGCTAGTCAAACAAAACAAAAAAGATTGGTATGTGATAAAGTATATTTATCATATGGGGGGGGGGGACTCTATAATATGCACTTAAAATATTTTTCATTGAAATAGACATACAAGCATTAATTCAGCAAAAATTAAACACTGAAAACAATAAATCAGATAAAACTTGGATTGTTTCCATTTTTCAGATATTCATTTATGAAAATATGTAAATCTTGTACAGATTTTTCAAAAAATTTGCCACAAAAAAAAATCAATCATTCAATAAATTAACTTTACAGAATAAACTGGTCATTTTTAAAGCAGGCAAGGTTCAGGAGTTTTTATGCAAATTTCCACACCAAGCGAAATTTCATAGAACTTATTAGCTTTCATGGCCCGGCGTTGCACGGGCTTATACCGAGGGTATAACTTAAGCCCCCCATGTTAATTTCCTCCTTTTATTCTAACGCCAACACTTTTGTGGGGTTTCACGCGTACGATGTGAGTGCGTGTCATGGCTTTGTTGCTTAACATTTTCCCTTCTCTTCACAAATTCTCGATCCTAGTACCCCTGAAGACCCGCAGTGTAGGGGAGCGATGCACGTAAAATCTGTCGAGAGCTCAAACATCCTCTTGTTGGTGTGGTGTGGTAGTTAGGAGAGGGGGTGCCAGCTCAGGTGTCGTCCGCGTCACTTGACCAGATACGTTTGTTTACCTTCGAATTTTAATAGTGTAAGATAATTCTCAACCATTAAGGTGGAGGTGACTAGAAATTTAAAAAGAATAAATATTTAATATTAATATGCATATTTACTGACTTAAATATAATGAAATATCTGATGTATGCATAAAATTTATTTAATAACCATACAATATTATTCTAACAATGCATTAGCATTTAAAACTTCAATATCTTAAATTAAGTCCTCAACTTAAACTTTTTTTTTTTAATAAAGAATATTTTTTTTTTTTTTTTTTGCAATTTAAAAAGCTGAATAAAATTTAAATTATAATAAATAAAAATAATACTATAAAAAAATAACTTTCACAATTAATTATTTATTCAAAGTAATTTAAATTTTAAACAAGCAAAAAATTTTATCACAGTTTCATTAAAAAATAAAATTATTTTAAAACAACAATGCTTTGAGGTAGTTTGTTCTTTGTATAAGAATGGTAAGTTTTAAAAATGAAATACTTCAAGATTTGAATTCATTTCTGTGATCAGTTTAATCAATCTTATTACGGAAGATTCAAATAACAAAGAAAAGGACAAAAGCGGCAGCAAAAAATATTGCAAAGAAATTCCATGACAACACTACTTGAAAAGAAATTATTTATATGTTAATTATAAAAAAATAATATAATTTATACAAAACAATGTAAATAAACATGTTATCAAACATTTTTTAAATATGAACTATAGTCTGGTTCACATTTAGAAATAATTTACAATATTTCAAAAAGAATAGCTAAAATTTCAGTAGAAACAAACTTTAAAATATTAGAACAAGAAGCTAAGTCATACACATTTAATTTTTATATTGCTTACATAGCTTTCACACATTAAGCATTTCTCAGCAAAATAAATGTAATAAAATTATATTAATAATAAAAAAATGAAATTGAAATGATAGTTTATACCTATTGTCACAAAGGTTTTCCACACCTCTTTTTCTCTTTAGAGAACTTTCACATCACCATTGAAACTGAGTTTTACAAATTCCAGCCCCTCTTGTCAGCTCTTATTTTGTCATTTGAAAATTTATAGAATCTGAGTTAAAACAATTTAAGTTAAATTAAAACAAAGTAAGTTTAAAATTTATTTTTTAAAATTTAATATTATTTCCTTTATGTGTTCAAATAAATCACACAAAAATTTCAAGTTTTGTTTTCAATTAAATAGTTTCCCATTAAGAATTTTAATACTATTTTGACTTTTAATTTATTAAGGAATAGGGAAACAAAAGCTCAAGATAGTTATGGAAGCAGCTGCTAAAAAGAAACAAACTAGTTACATTTTTATTAAAAATTAATTTACTACTTTAATAGTTAATACATAAAAAAATAAACCATACTAACTACTATTTAGTTAAACTAGTTCAGTTAAACTTTGCTAATTTTCCATACTTTGACCAATTTAAAAAACAAATTATATAGAAAAGAAAAATTTTATAACACACAATTTTACACTGCTTAAAGTAGCATTTTAAAAGCTTTTGATTTTACAAAGTATTATCCAATTTCTTAGACATAATTATATTTATTATTTAAAGTTTCTCATGTTTAGGAAAAATATTATATATACAAAAGTCAATGAAAACACATTATGTTTTTACACAGTAAAACACTTGCTTATTATTAGATTTTCCAGAAAATAACAAGTTAATGACAAGTTTATTATGTATATAAAATAATTATACACATTTTCAATTTTTTGCTTAGTAGTGTAGAAAAAATAAAATATGAAAATATATTATATTTTTAGCAAATAGAAAATCAAGTGTACAACTAACCAGACTGAATTTTGCAGAATTTGTATATGTAATATGCTAAAACAATTCCTACTACATCTGAAACCCTCCTGAGGCTTGATATATAAATTACTAAAATGTCGATCCATATTATAAATAAAAATAAACATGAGTGTATTAATGTGTATATGCTAGTATTTTTAATTAAGCACTGTTTGTTTCTTAATAATGCTTGTGATAAGAAATGTTTACTTTTCTTACAACATAAAAATAAAACTCATGCAAAGTTTAAAAATCTATAATAAAAATAAATAAGTGATTGAAGTTTGATCTCCCTAACCCCAGAGTTCCACTGCCTTAAACCATTTTGAAATTCAGTCCCTCCACAAAGCTAAAATGAATTTGACTTGGCAAAAACCTCCCACTCACCAATGGTCACCAAGAGTCCTGGTCTATCTCTAAAGCGCAGGAGATCCAGGGCTCTTCAGACAGCCTTGGCCTGCTTTAGAAGTGGTCACCTGTGTGGTACGGCCTTTGTGCAGGGGTTTTGTTAAAGTCTTTCTTTACCTATCCCTGCTTCTCCTGCTCATCTTCTGGACTGCTGGGGCATTTCCCTACGACAGTTGTTTCAAGATCAAGACCTGGTTTGTGACATTATTATGAGAAAAGGTGAAATGGACATGTTGCAGGCTTTCCTGCTCCAAGGGGATTTGAAACAACAGGGTTCTTTTTGCACAAGAAGAACCCTAATTAAAAATGCTGTGTCAAACAAACTGTGTGCGTAAACTAGAGTTCAATGAAAAAAGAGAAAGACAAATACTAGTTGAGACAGGGAGAAGGGGTTAAAAAAAATTAGAAAACACTCCAATACAAATTCTATAAGGAAAAAAAGAAAAGAAAACTATGGGAGATTAAAGGGGAACTTCAGGGCCCTAAATTTTCAACTAATTGAAAAAAATAATCCTTGATCAGTGTAATAAATAATTTAATTTTACCTGGTAAAATGACAACTTGCTAATTCGTTCCCCCCCCCCCCTATCATATTTGCTTCAGCGCAACACAATGGTATGTTGATAAAAGACTTAAATTTAGAACTCGAGGCAAGGGCAGTGACTAAGCCACAAGCTTATTGTCTAATTTACTGTTTTTAGGGTGACAAAGAAAAATTATAGAATAAAAATTTTTTGCATAAAATAGATTTAAACAACAAATTAATTTCAATAACTAAATGTAAACTGTATAAAAAAATTCCATCATAATTAAACTAATTTAAATAAAAGAACTACTTGTTTCAACTAACAATAGCATGGATGTTATTTAAACTATTTAAAAATCTAGAAAAAGTTATAATATTACTGCAAATAAACACGTTCTAACTTCATGGTTGAATTTTTAATAACATTGTCAATTTAAAACATTTCTAGGAGATGCAAATAAAAAAAATAAGGTGTTTTATAATTTCATATATTATACAATTTATTATGAAGAAGATTCACAATTACAAAAATCAGATAAAATACATACATGAACATAAAAATATATCCATGATATTTTTCTATCCCATCCAGTACACTTTCGGGAGGGGGGGGGGAAACTGCAACCAAAAATCTACTGTAGACATATAAAAAAATATATTCATTCATGGAAAATATTTTAAACATGCAGATTTAAATAAGAATTTCAAAAACTGTAATCTTGAAAACAGTTTTTTTTATAATCAAACACATTATAGAGCATATAATTGACTTGTTAACTTATACAAAAAAACAATACACAAAAATTTCTTTAAAATATTTTTGATAAATTATGCAAAAAATGAATAAATAAAAAATTCAAACAATACTTCTAATGAAAAACATTCAGTATTTATTTATGAACTAAAATTTTTTTTAAAGTTTTACACATTGCAGGGAAATAAATTTATTAAAATTTACCACTAAATTTGTGTGTGAATCTGACAGAGTTAAATCTATGCAATTAAGTGTAGATGCTTACCAAAATTTCACATCAAAATTATTTTTAATTTAGCAGATTTTTTAGAATAGTTGTAGACTAAATAATTTAATCTTTTGAATTCATATTTAGTGTCTTATAAATATTGTACAGCAAATGTATAAAATATGCAAATTCAAAATCATTTATAATTTAGCATATTTTTCAGAATAGTTATAGACTAAATAATTTGATCTTTTGAATTCATATTTAATGTTTTATAAATATTGTGCAGCAAAAGTATAAAATATATAAATTTATACTTTCAGTACACAAAGAATAAAATACAGAGAATATTTTGATTTTTTCCCTTTGAAGCTTTGTGTGGGCTATTGCTAATTGTTCCTTTAATTTTGAACCTTGTAGAACTGCCACAGAGAACACCTGTGCTCTGACGCCCTGCTACCCAAATTTCTACACATACAAATAAAAGAGCTTTAAACACATTGGCACTTAACATTAGTCAAGTCAAAATAATAAGATTTACAGAAAAACTTAAAAATTTTTACATTTAGTTCTGACTACAAAAAAATTAGATTTAATCTTTCCAAGGTATATTTAATGAAGAATTTCCATCTAGAAGAGGACATACCAAGAAGTTACATATTAGATAATTTATAAAAGTTGAGTATACATAAATTGGGATATTACTGTATATAAAATTGGTTTGAGCCAACAATTGGTAAATAAAATTATGATTTTATACCAAAGAAAATTTTATTTCAATTTTGAAAGTACAACATGTATAAAAAAATTCAATAGCTTTGAAATTGTTAACTTTGTAAGCTTAAGATCTAGATTGCAAGGAGAATTTATCTAATAATATATTTCAAAAGCAATATTTTTCTTATGCTGCTTAAAAAAAATTAAAATAAAATAAAAACATTTTGTTCATTCAAATAATCAAATTTTATGATTTAAAGTTTTTTTAAGAAGTTAAGAGATAAAAATCCAAGCATAATAAAATGTTACTATATCATAAGTTTCATTACAGACAAAAATACAAAAGTAAAAAAGCATATGGTGAAGAACTTTAAAATGTGAACTAATAAAAAAATAATTTATGCTTAGTTTTGTTTATAATTTATAAAGAAATATTATTTGAATAATAATTATTACATAATTAAGACAGAAAAATAAGTTAATAATTACAACATTAATATAAAAAATTTTAATTGAATAATTTTTAAAATTCAACAATGATTTTTTAAAAACTCAAATTTATTATTTTATAATTTGCCCAGTAAAAAAACTAAAAAATAAAAATAGTATTACAAATTAACATACAGTTTCCTACCTGAGGGGGAAAAAACAAAAACAAAAATATGAATATATAGAGTGAACCCCATTAAGAATTATTTGAGAATACTATTTACTCCTGAAATTAAATTTGGTTGGATTTCCTGCAAAATAATGCAATACAAATTTTAATAATTTCTGATCAAAACAAATGAAATTAAGTATAATTAATATTTCAAACAAACACAATCTTGGCCAGTTTCCATAAATTAATAAGTTAACTTCCAAGAGGAATTATTGACCAATACTCTTAAGCATAGCAGTCATCCAGAATTACTCAAGACAGTTGGCACTTCACAAGTCATAAATGATATACTAAATCAAGCCTTGATTATTTATACAGATGGTAGCCATTTGGATATGGGTAGAGCAGGGAGTGGTATATTTAGTAACATTCCCAGGAGTGATGTTAAATTCAGCATCATGAATTCTGACCACTGCTCCGCCTTTAGATTGGAACTCACTGCTATTAGTGATGCTCTCGATCATGCACTCATTTCTAATAAAGACAGTATCTGGATCCTGACAGACAGCAGGAACTCGATCTAATATTTGAAGAATTGGCCAAAGATTATGGGCAGTACTGGTCTGGATATTATAACCAAATTGGCTAAGCTTGGTCAGGGGAAACAAGAGTGTCTCCCGTGGATAACGTCACAAAGTGGGTGTGCCTGGGAACGAGACCGCTGATGAGCTACCTGGTATAGGATTGTGATCTCTCTGACCCCAGTTCCTCTGTCTTGAACCCATCTGAAATTCATTCCCTCCACAGAGTTATAGTGAATCTGACTTGGCAAAACCCTCCTGCTCACCACTGGTATGCAGCTAAGAGTCCTGGACAATCTCTACAGTGTAGAAGATCTAGGGCTCTTCAAACTGCCTTGGCACGCTTTAAAAGTAGTCACCTGCATGGTATGACCTTTATGCATGGGGTAAAATCTTTCTTTACCTATCTGTGCTTCTCCTGGACTGCTGGGGCAGTTGTTTGGATATTAAGACCTGGCATGTGACATTCTTATGCGGAAACGTCAAATCGCTTTCTTACTCCAAGGGAATTGGGAACCACAACTCAAACTTGTTCCATTTAAAGAACAAAATTTAACTAAATTTCGATTATCAAGTTTAAAACAAAAAAAAAATGCTTCCATAAAGAACTAAATACAATAACATACAAGCTTCATATACCTTTAATATCAATTTCTATAGATTCGCAGTAAAATATAACTAGAGAATTATATAATTTATAAAATTTAAGCATACCAATTATAAATAAAATCTTTCTCTAATAAAATCCTTCACTTTAGTTTTGATTAAAACTAAATAATCCTCAAATTGATTCCTAAAACAAGTAAATAATCCTCAACCAGCAATATGCTTTCATTCAGATTATTTTATATTTCAACATATTATGTGCTCATTTTTCTTTTTTGTACAACAATAACTTCTAGAAGTAAAACCCTAAAGTGCAAGAAAAGAAGGGTTAGAAGGTAAAAAAAAAACTATTACAAAAGGCTAAATGCATCTTGCTAAGCATCAAATTAAACCTGATGTAATTCAGTAATTATTTAAAAAATGTAATATAGTTATATTAATCTAGAAACAGTGAGTGATTATTTTTTTATGGATCAGAGTAGCAGGGATTACAATAAAATGAAATTGGATGATGGGCTGAATATAACAGGAAAAAAGTATAATCTTTTTGTACCTAAAAAGGAAAGTTGATATAAGTATGTCAATTCCTTTAAGTAAACAGTATTTGGAAAAAAATCGAATTTTCCCCGCTCATCTTTTACTCTTTTAAAGCTATAATTTTTTTTATATTTGGCATATTACACACACCTGAGTGTAAACTTCAATCTTATTTTTTGTGTTAAATGTGTGTCATATATCAGAATATATAGTACTTAGTTTCTTGTGAAAGGGAAGGAGAGGAAATATTAACACAGCTTAAATTCTTTAGTTCAAAGCAATTATTATATCACTATTTAGTGTTTTTTTATTGTACCTTATTTTTAAATTCATACTAATCAGCATTATACACATTTATTGTATATTTTTTTAAAAAATACATCTAAGCAACAATTTTTAATTTCCCTCCATATATAAGTTAGAAATAATGTACCAAAACCAGAGGCAGTTGGAGGCCCCTAGCAGTAAAAAGTTTGAGGTCCATAGGTTGAAAAATTAAAAGTGAAAAGATTTGTTGAACTTAAATTGTATTGCTAATAACAAACATCGAGTAAAGAAAAACCTTAACTGTATTTAAAAGAATCATAAACCTTACTAAAGAGCTTACAACTTTGCAACATAACCATTTAGGTTAATGTGCAGAATAGGGAGCTCCTTGGCAAAGTTAAATTTTGGCGACTGGTCGGTCACCAAGCAACTTTTTTACATATATTTAAGCAATTTTTTAATTTCACATTAATATTTCTTTATTTTTATTGCAAAATTCCATCTTGAAAATTCTTGGAACACCTATCACTAAATTAAGTTGCTTGCTGACTGATTCTGGTCGCTAAAAAACTGACTTGGCCTATTCTACAAATCAACATAACTTTACTTCTTGATTTCTCTTTGGCAAATTCTTTAATTATTTTTGCCATTTCTATTTTGTTCAAAACATCTTTTAATTGATATAATACTGCCATGTTGTTAACATGTATTCTCTCGCATAGTATTTAAATAATTTTTAGAGAGTGCTTTAAAACTGAAAAAACTTCTCCCACATGATGTGCATTCAATATCTGTATATTTTCAAAATATCTATGTTAGGAAAAGTATGTCTACATTAGCATTTCTATTGATAAATTTCTAGTGAAGACTTCATTGTATCTTTTTAAAAAAAAAAATAGTAAAAACTGATCCAATTCCTATTGTCAAAATTAAAACATTCAGTATCGCATCTTTGTAAGTTTTCGTTAGTTGTTGTGTAGCTTTCTTCTTAATTTCAGGTATAAAAATCTCATCAAAAAACACAATAATGTGTTCTATAACAGTTTCACAAATCTCAGCTCTTCAGGATAGTTCTGCTCTTGCCCTATTGTATATGACATAAAATGAATTCCTTCTTTCAAAAATTCATAACTGACTTCTTTACTTACACCAAAAATATTTTTTCTCTTTTGCTGCCTGTTAGATTGTCTGGCTTCCTCTTCAAACAAGAGCCTTGATAAATCAATTGCTCCTTGTTCCAATTTTCCAAATTCATTTCTGAAATTTTGGAAATTATTTTCTAGGGATTTTTGTAGACTAAATCCCTTCAGCAATTCACACTCAACTTATTGCAATGATTAGCTAGAAGCATTTATTCTCTGGGGTATAATATTCCCAATCGGGGTCATTAGGAAAGTTTCATATTTGTCAATCTGTTCCAAAAGGGAAGTTGCCTCCAGTATTGTGGTCTTTTTTTTCATTCATAACACGGATATCAGTCGGGCCGCTTTTATCAATCTGTATCTTGCTCTATTAAGCACTAAATTCATCTAGTTTGAAATAAATTGCTTTGAATTAGACATATCTTTTATCACATAATTTTGTATGAGGGGGTGTATGTTATATTACTGCAGTGATGGCTGTACATTGGTTAGAAGAAAGCCTGGTCAACTCCTGCAAGCAACCTCTCTAAAGCCTAGACACACTGAACCTGTACCAAAAGTTATTGTGTGGTGTAAACGATTTTTTTTATTGCATGAGCACTCCAGAGATTGATTCAAATACTCTGACTGCAAACTAGTACGAAAATCTTGTGATTCTAACCATTGCTAAACATCATTTAAGGGCTGTTTCCCAACAGGATAATATGAGCTCTCATACCCTATAATCACACATTTAAAGTGAAGGATGAAATATTTAACTAAAACACAATTGATACTTGATGTCTAAACATCTTGCATATATTCTGTTTAAATGCAATTCGGAAAGCTTTCTGACTGTGACATATATCAAGGGAGAAAAACTAGTGTGTGCTTATTATAATGAATAAAGAGTACTATGCCAGAATATTACAATTATATTTTTTATTTGCAAAATATTTCCTTGTCATAGAATTCATAGAGAGGAGACTATTTGTTGCAGTAACTTTTAGAAAAAAACAAGACATCTACTTTTTCTAAATTTCCTTCCTCATGCGATCAAGTATCATTTTTTGTTCTCAAAAGTACAAAAAAAATGCATTATATGTGCTTAAAAATAAGTTTTGGGGAACAAGTTCGAGAAACGGACTTTTTTCAAAAATTGCCAAATTTTTTTTCCGGCGACAACAGTCGCCAAGGGAAGCACAGGGTTGCATTCCCCCCCCCTCTTTCCCCCTTAGCCACCAGGAAACGCTGTGATACTCCCCCCCCCCCTCCACCTGACTAAACAGTTTTGCAAAGTTCCCATCTTCATCTAAGTTTGCCTCCCCCCCCCCCGCCACCTCTGTAAGAAAATTAATGGTGGGATTCTTTCTAACTTTAGAAGAAGCATAAAAATGAAACATGTAATATTTTTTCCTACATAACATTAAACTAAAAAAGTAGTGAAAGGACAAATTTTTATAGAACTAAATGTAAATAGTTAATGATTATTTTAGCAATACTGCATTGAATTTAAAAATAAAAATCTATTTTTTTAAGTGATTCAGAATAGTAATGAACAAATTGTTCTATTTATCATCATTAAGCCTAGAAGAGAAACATTAAAATTTAACATATTAAAGCAAATTAACATTAAAATTAAAGTCATAAATTAAATATAAGGAGAATCTTTTTCTTGCTTATAACATAAATAAATAGAATTAACTTACCTTGCAGCAATTTATGTATAAAAAATTGTCACACAACAGCCAAAGTCATCACTTGTCAGCAAGATTAGATTGTTATAAAATCATGGTGATAAAAATTTTGATTAAATTCCCCTTTTAAAGAATTTGACCTAAGCCCCTTTCAGCCTAGTTGATGTCCCTAACAATTTCTAAAAATTTATTGAAACAATCCACTCCCTTCTGTTTGCATCATTTTCTAAACTTATATACAGCAACAAATGAAATTTTAAATCTATTTTTCTATTGCAGGTAGGGAGTGAATCTGTAACATGCTTCCAAGTGCCTTCTATGGTATTTGTGTGGCAATTCGTTACTGGATTTACAAAATGAAGGCTATGATTTAACGTCAAATGATCAAACCCTTCTTGTACTAAATTTTTAAATGCCTTCCATTTGTTGGAAAAATCATAGTTCCAGGCTCTATCCATTCCTTTAAAATGTTGACTAGAATCTCACAAGATCTGTTGTGTACTGCTTCCCCTCTGAATTCGATTTGTCAACTTCTGCATAATATAGAATAACTTCAATGACAAATTGCCCCCAATCTGCAACTGTACCAGAAGATAAATAGAAATAAGCTTTGGTCTGTTTTGTTCTGGTTCCCATGATCAAATGATAAGCGAGACAAAAAATCTCATTTAATTTTAGTTTGCTGCTACTAAACCACAAGCCAAAATGTATGATTTTAGTTGAAATACAAGCCATGAGATATGGTTTTAGTTGAACCACATACCTTGTTATTCCTGGAATTTCTGAAAATCTATGATTAACCATCTAAAATAGAATTTTTCTTCCCAAACTTCATCAGAACATTACAATTGCAGTAAAAAAATTATAATTTAATCAGATGAGTTTTTCTTGCAAAATCTAAAAATAGTTTCTTATCCCTACATATTTCATAAACAAAATCAAGATTAAATACTCCGTTTTTCTCCCCAAATGTGACCGTTTTGCTAGAAAATAAAACAGGAACTGTTTCTGACAACTTTCTTATACTTGGGATAAACACTGCAAATAGTCCCTTGGTTAGAGGGAACAGGTTACAATATTTAAAGGTATATAAAATAACAAGGTTTTTAAAATTTAAATTAATCTCTTTGTAAATTAATAATAATAATGTAAAAATTGATAGTCAGCCTAATCTATAACTGGAATAATTTATCAATTTGTAAAAATGAATGTTAATAAATAACTAATAATAATAAATAATATGGATAAAGGCACATTAATAATAAAAGAATATATTTCCTAATAATGACAGAATTAAGCCAACCTAAGCAATAATTAAATAATTTTTCAGTAATTAAAAAGAAATATTAAGTAATATGAATAAGAAAAAAGATAATAATAAAAGAATTGAAATACAACCTAATAATGAAAGAATATTCAACCTATTCAATAATTAAAAATAAACTTTAATAAATATTAAATAACTATTTTTTATAAATAATTTTATATAATTATAAATTTTAATATTAAATAAAGAATAAAAATCATTAATTTTAATATCAAATAAATATGATACATTATTAATAAATATTAAATAATTGTGATTAATATAAAATATTCTTTATAAATATTAAGAAATAATAGGAAATAAGGCAGTGAATTCTTGTCCGGAAATATCTATGTCTGAACAGTTGAAAATCCAAGTTGAAAAGGAGGGTGTCTGAGAGAGAATTCCATAGCCTCCCCTCCCCCCAAAACCATTACTGCTCTGATTGGAAAATTCGCCATAAAACGAAAAACCCCCTGGAACCCAACCCGGACCGGAAAACAAGAGGAATCAGGTAAGTATAGTTTCGTGTAGATAAACGTGTACTTGAACAATTTAGAACAAACGCCTGATAAAACACAGAACAGATTGATCCACATTAAACTGACAAATTGATAAAAGAAAACTACAAATGGTTATGCATTTTTACCTCTAACGAATTCGCGAACTCTCGAAAAAAATTCGTTATGTGGAATATTCATTAAAGAGAAATTCGTCTTTTAGTATATATCATAAACCACATAAATTTAAAATTTATTAAAAGCTATATATTATTAAAAAATAATTATTCACGATATTTTTTTGTTAATTATTATTCATTTAATTTCTATATCTTATCCATCAAAAAGAAATCCGCAAAAAAAGCAGAGGGAAAGAAAAACATTGTCCTGGAATACACCGTATTTCTAACTTAAAAAAACGTAATTATATGTTAAAATCAATGGATTTTGATAACATTTTCGAACTTTAAACCTCTATAAGTAATCTGAAACATGTGTTATTTTACAGCGGATACAAGAAATTTTAAGTATACAATGCTATAAGCGTCCTTAAATTTAATTAATGATTAAATCTGTTAGTTTTGTTAAAAGTGAAATACTCAGCATTACGCCAACTTTATTTTTCTAGTGAGTTACGAACCTGGTAAAACCAGTTTAGGGTTATTGATCACCATGAAATGTGTTAAAAGAGAGAGAATAATTTGTGAAGTGTACACAGGAATATTCTATAAATAGGGAGAGATAAAATCAAATCACAGGAGAAAAAGTTCGTTTCATAGAAAATGCATCTCACTACTTGGAGGTTGTTTTATGAAGAAAGTCCTAAAATGGTTCTTGATACCAGGAAAAAGTTCGCAAAATGGAGGTTTGTAAAATGAAGATCCGGCTATATTTTGTGTCCAAGTAAGCTAAAATAAACTGTTACCTACTAATATTAACTCTTAGAATCCATCTGGTCTTGAAGGGTTAAAATGTTCCCTCATACATTATATCAAATCAAAGGAAGTCTAATCATGGACTTATTGGTTAGATTTTGAAAATCGGCGTATCACCATACATCTGCCTGAGCTTCATTGGTGTTAGACCTGTAAATTCAGTTACACTCCAGTGATGAGGCCCACAACTCAGCTGTATTTTAAACTCTTAACATTCACACTTCACCCTATTACACAGAGCCGCGGTAGACTAGGATTCAAGGACACAGACTCGTGGCTGGCTTGTCTTGAATTTGAGACTAGTATCGCTGAGAGGCGCAGTGTAGAATGGTAAGTGCATGTTTAGTCTGTCATGATTCAAATAACCTTCCGTTGGTGCTGTCTGGAAGTTAGGAGAGGGTGTGCCGTTTAGGTGTCGTCCACGTCACTTGACCATGATTCAAAATTGTGATGTCTGTCGCTAATAGCCCTAGTGTAGCTTTATAGCCAATAGCCTTGTGTATATGTGACGTAAATACAACTCTCACTCACCATATTATGCGAAGTAAGGAAGCACGACCTTAATCCGAAATGAACGTTTTGGCCTCGTAGCTTGTGTAGTACACTGGTGCTCACAATAAAGTAAGTCGTCAGTTCGTGTCTCGATTCCATTTAAGATTTGCATGAAGAGTTATAAGTAATAAATAAGATTTGGGGGTTGAAGATGAAAGTGTTAAGCGGGGAAAAGACGCAAAACTGCTAATAATTATATCATCTTTTCTTTTCTCGTTGAAATGACAGATTTACTTTAAACGAAATACAATGAATTCAGATTACAGATATAAGATCACTATATACAAATAGATGTACGCTGAAAGTCTTGACACAGTCAAAATTCATCCATTCAAAAGTATTTATCATCATTCGAATATTCATTGCTCTCATCAAGTAAATAAAAATGACGATGCAAGCTCTTCATTGTTAAGGGTGAGCATGCCTTGACCCTTGTTTGATTTTTTCTAAACAGATACATAGGTCAAATTAGGGGTTTCAATATTCTGTGATACGAAAGCTCTCTAAATACACATTTTTATTTTATTTAAAATAACATATTTTTATCTTACTGTAACTGAAATGTTAGGCATTCCGTCTCATTTTATTCATGATGAGCACAAAAGATGAACCCGATTTTAAAAAATCATATTATCCAAACTATTTCACATGTTACACCCCTCAAGGGGTTCACCTTCTTTATGTGAGTACGGGTGTCACAATTCTGAGGTGCCCTAGTGATCTTCCCCCTTTTCTCAAGGGGTTTACTGCCTTTGGTGAGCACGGTCTTCACGACCCCGGGGTGCCCTAGTAATCTTTTTCTTTTCCCAAGGGGTTTACTGTCTTTGGTGAGCACGGGCTTCACGACCCCGGTGTGCCCTAGTGATCCTTATCTATTTTCGACCCTCCTTGTCACCCAATCTCTCCTTTATTTCCCTATATTTTTTCTCAGGGGCTCACTTTCGGGTGAGTACGGGGGGCCACATCCCCGAGTGAATTTATTGAAAAGAAAGAAAAACCAAAAAATATATATATATATATATTTGCTTGGTTGGTATTTAAGTTACAGGTCGATCTTTAATATTACTTTTTGTGAGATCCACTTTATAAATTTCAGTTTATTATGTTAAAAGCAAAACAGTTAGTTAAATTTATTATTTTGTTCACGTGAATTTATTTATCATTGTTTAATTTTTTGTCACCGTGAACTGAACGATATTGAAAAAGTATATTATTTTGTACGCTGTGGCAACAAGGAAGTGCTCGTTCTGTTTTGTTTAATTAACAGTATTCCATGAAAAAATTGTTTATAACTAGGTGAGTCTTGGACTCTAGTTGGCATGTTAATTTGTGAAATAAATTAAATTTGGCAGTATTAATAGTTTGGAGTATTAATTTTCAATACAAGAAACTTTTTATTTTTTATTTTTACGATATCTGGCGCCCGGTGACAGGACAATTAAGTGCCAATATGTTTACATCTGTTAAAGGCTTCAAGAAAGAAGACCTAATTTATTTGTGTCAAGAGATCAATGAGGACTTACCGTTGAAGGTTAACATATCTACACTGAAAATGTAATTTTAAACAGTAAAGAATATAAAAATGATCCGGACTTTGTTTCAACCGTACTAGCCACAACTGTTTCTGAAAGGCAGAAAAAAGAAGAGAGAAAGCGCCAAGAAGAAGAAAGAGAACGACAAAGACAACATGAGTTGGATTTGGCGAGATTACACTCCCGGACAGTTTTACATACTCTAGATGATCAAACTCCAGAGTCAGGTAGTGTAAAAAAGAAATTTCACTTACCTAAGTTAGAATTACGCCATTTTTCGGGAGATTTAAAGGACTGGTTCCCTTTTTGGAGCCAGTTCGAATATGTTCATAATGATGTTGATATAGCACCAGAAAATAAATTTCAGTATTTAGTGCAAGCAACCGTTAGCGGTTCACGCACTCGGGAGGTAGTGGAAAGTTTTCCACCCACCGGCGCCAACTACGCTAAAGCTGTTGAATCTTTAAAATCGCGTTTTGGTCAAACTGATTTACTTATAGAATTCTATGTCTGCGAGCTTTTAAAATTGGTTTTACAAAACGCTTCGCAAAGTTCGACTGTTAATTTATGTACGCTGAATGACCATTTGGAGCCTCAGATTAGGGCATTAGAGACACTTGGCGTAACAACAGATAAAAGCGCTGTTCTACTTCATCCTTTGGCTGAATCATGCTTACCGGAAGATATACTAAGAGCATGGCAAAGACAAAGAGGTCCTGATTTCAATCATAGTGGCGAACCACAAGAAAGGCTTAGTAGCTTACTAAAATTCTTAAAATCTGAAGTAGAATCAGAAGAAAGGATTTGTTTGGCGATGCAAGGTTTCGGTTTAAACAAAAAGAAAGACAATATTGCGTTTAGAAATAAGAAATTTGAACCAAGAGTAAAACAACGACGTTCAAAACAACTCTCCAAGTTGCCAATCCCATTTTCGCATGTGTTGTACGCACTGAATTGGTAATCATGTGCTTCATTTTATACAGTGTCGCTAATAGGTTGTGATAATACTTAAGAACCTTTCATTTGATATTACTATTAAAATACAAATGGCAAAATTAAGATTTTCAGATATATACATTTTGAGTCATCAAAATATTGAACCTTATTTTATTTTTGATTGATTTTTAAGGTTTAAGTTTATGTTATAACTTTCTTAAGCAGATTATATTAGTAACTTGTTAAAAAAAAATACTGGAATTTATTGCGGTTTGCTTTTCTTAGGGACGTAGCTACCGCTGTATCAATGACGCAGGCCCTCAAGCTACACGAACTCCAACAAGTGTTACTACAGTCCCACTAACATGGTGCTCATATCTGAGAAAGGGCCCCAAAGGAATTTGGATACAAGGCCCACTCAGAGCTCTATTTTACAATTTCATGTTTTTGTTTTAACCTTCTTTTTATTGCAGTCAATCGGCTTCAGTATATAAAATTACATTGCAGAAAATCGAAGTTAGGTCATCATACTGGCCAAGCAAAAGCAGTGTAAGGGATAATTGCACATTAAGGTATCCGACTACCCTAAAACTGTGAATTTTGCGAAAAATTCAAAAAAAAAATTTTTATGATTTTATCTTATGGGCCATCTTATTAGCTTTATAAAAAATACCAAGTTTTAACCTTTTCCTTTAACAACAACAAAAACTACAAGTGTTTTAGTAAAAGCAGATGGCATTACTTTAAGCAAGATGTCATACATTAAAACGCGTTTTACTCGAAATGTGATTTTTTGAAAATAATAAAACGCGCGGGGTCAGCAATTGCTAAAAAGGTTTTGCACATAATTAACTGAAATTTTTTGCGTAAGTTCTGTATAATAGTAGAATTGTTTTAACGTTCAGATTTATTAATCACTGTTTTATTACAAAATTTAAACACAGTCACTTATTGGAATATAATCACTGTCTTTTTAAGCATTTTCATATAATAACCGAGATAAAGTGCTCTAGTTTTTGCAAAAAAAGAAAATATCTCTTATTCTGAAGGTCATTTCAAAACTGAATATTATAAAAACACATTAGATAGAAAAAAATTGAAAATTTGTTCATAAGCCTTTGGTGCAGAATGGGTCGCGTTTATGCTATTTTTTGTCAATTTTTACCTATTTGTTCCCATTTTAGTAATAATAATTTATTTTTCTCTTCTTAATTTTAGCACATTTTTCTTAAAATTCGCTAGACAAATCTAAAAATAACAAAAAAATCCCTATATCTAATTTAAACAAAAAATGTTGTCGCAACCAGTCGGATACCCTAAACTGGAATAGGCATCAGCGAATGAGCAAAAGAGACAGATGGCTCAAATACGTGTTACAGAAGCAGTTAGTCCTAAGATTATTTTTTTAAATTATGCTTTCGCCTTGATAAAGATAGTTCAGTTCTTTTTATGTCAATTGAAGTTGATATTGTATTTCGTTTTTCAATTTATTTTTAGCTCGGGATTATACTTTGGTTAATTTTTATGTATAAAATACTAATTATAACTCTATACGTTATGGATCTGCTTGGCGTGATTTCAAAAGAATGAGGAATTAAGAAACTCTACAGAGTATCCCCCCAGAGAGCAGGCGAACGATAAATAATTACAGAACACAAATACAACAAATGTTACATAA
>BMAO01016065.1:0-72080 GCA_019973975.1 Trichonephila clavata | reverse complement strand
ATTCTATTGAAACTAAAAAAATTCCATTTATAGCTGTTCATATTTCATGGTTTCCACAAAGTGGGAGATTATTAAATGCTAAGAATTGAATGACAAGTCTTTGAAATATCAATTTGAGTCGTTACATTTACTTATTTATAAAAACTTTGCCATGTGCAATTTTTGTTATTTTATTAGAATCATTTAGATATCTTTATATATATGAAGTAAATAAAAAATAAAATTCATTTTCATCAAAGAACTGAACACCAATGAAATAAAATATTAATTTGAATTTTAAGTGTAGGTAGGCAAACTTGACGTAAATGTAATATATTTTATAGACAATTGTTACTTTTCATCTCTAAATGCTGAAAAAAATGAGAAAATTCATGCATAACATTTTTGATACATATAAATTCCACCCGTGTGAAGAACGAGTATACGAGCTAATAGCATAGTAGTACAAAGGGAAAAAAATAAGAACTTTCTATAGTATTGATAAAGCAAACCACAAAATTACAGGATCATTTCAAATATCTTATACTGAGAAGCCGCACTATTATAAATATGCAATTCATGAAGTTGTAAAAAAAAATTTTCATCAGAGGATAAATATATATGAAATACTTCCCTATCAACTCTTAATATTTTATGTACAAAATTATTTTAAAAAGCTTAACATTGTAAAACAGATACATCTATAAAATCACGAATCATTAAGAAATATCCATAATTACGAGGGTGAGCAGAAAAAAAAGGTTATAAGTCGAACAAAAAATATTTATTTACAATAGACAGAAAATACAAAAAGGGAATTAAGAGGCATATTCACCTATCACATTTCGTCATAATCATCAAGTCTATTTAGGCATTTATCATAGAGAATGCAGAACCTACTTGTTTAATCCGTCTAGGTAGAAATCAGGTCCTTGTCCATTGAGCCAGTCTCAGTACAATATCGCAACACATCAGAAAATGATACACTGCGTGCTACCATAGCTCAATCCCAGCTCTGACGAGATTTCAAGCTGAGTTACCCGTTGATCAATCTAAGTAGTTTCTTCAATTCGTGCCGTGGTGATTCTGTCCTTGCAACATGTTGTCTGCTCATTGCAGATGCGGACACATTTCATTCATTTAAATCATATCACGACTTGCACTTCCAAACAATAACAATTTTTAAAGAGTCTTGCCATTTCAATCTGCATCGTCCTGAACCATCTGGTACTTTTCACTATCTACCGCAAACCAGCTGTATACCAAGTAGCTCGATCTGTCTCCACTTTTGCATAAACCATCTTTGTTTTCTGTTGGAACATAACCGGTGCAAACACCTGCTTACAAAATGTTGGAGTGCCTCCAGCAGGACAAGTGCATGTTGCACTTATAACCTTAAGTTTAAAAAAAAGTATTAAATATTAAAAAGAAATAAATTCTAAAATTAGATTGTAAATTTATATGAGTTTTCGGTATTTATACATATTAGTCTACTGGTTAATAAATGTTGAAAGATTTGTGCCAAAGTTAATTTTCAGCTTATTTTATATATTCAATTATTTTATCTAAAAACCAAAATTTAAATAAATAAATTATATGAATAAAAATTTTAAATAAGTGAAAATTAACAGTTTTTTTTATATAAAAACACATTATAAAGTGCTTGATTTAAAAATACTATGCCTTTTTAGAAAAATTAGTAACAATTTGAGAGAATCTTAATGTAAACACAACATTTCTCCATATTGAATTTAAGTTTTAAATGAAAAAATTTACATTGCTTTATCAAAATGGTTTGGCATTTCTTGCCTTTACTTTTATTGTGTTGGAATCAAATTAGGATTTACTCATAAATAGCAATAACTATGTAATGACTAAAGCATAATAATGAATATTCATTAAAATAGAAAACAATGCAATTGGTATTCAATGCTAATCTAAAATATAAGAATCAAATTATAAACTTATCAATGATAATATAGCTATTCAAAAAATTTAAATTTGTCCATTCACATTTCTTTTACAGAAGTTTAAAAAGCTGCTAAATTTGAATAGTTGCCATTACTTTTAATCTTTTAGAATCAACTTATAATTCAATGATAAATAACAATATTAATGTTATTAAAACCTATTTTGTTTTTTATAATAATGAGTTAAACTAAAGCATAAATGAGTAAATAGCAATGCATTCATAATAGTTTCAGAAAGTATCTAAATTAGAACACAAAATAATTTATAACTTACCTCAGAAGTTGTTCTGATCTGAACAGATGACTTGTACTTTACTCTCTTCGTTTCTGCTTTTACAACGCTTTTGATAAAAAAAATTAATAATTCACTGCTCACAAATTTGTCATCGAATATAAAAAAAAGAACTACAAAATTTTGAGAACTAAAATAACTGAGAGCTATATCTAAGTGAATCAAGAACTATAAACAAATACACCAGCTAACACTAGCCGAAGCAGACGAATACCTAATTAGATAAATAAATTACAATAAAACAAAAATTATGTTTAAAAGTTGTTAAGATTATTTCCTAACAAATATATACACTAGAATAATGCAAGAAATACAATGATATCACATATTTTAATTAGATAAAATTAAAGCTAAAGAATGTCAACAATTTGCTTATACGGTTCTACCACGGTAATGCAAAACACGTGCAATTGTTGCCCAATTTGTCACGTGATTCCCCGCTTGGCGTCTGCCTGGTGTGAATTTCGTCCATTGAAAATGTAATACGGTGAAGGAGGAGCCAGAAAAATATGCAAATTACAGGTTAGGCACACTTCACTGAGTAATGCAATCAGTGTGAAATGCGCAAATTTTCCGGCGCACTATGTTGAATATTTTTTTTATTTCTAATGGCTCTGCGGATTGGTGTTTTACCATTGCGGACCTAGAACTGGTTTCTTTTTATTAGTGCAACGCTATATAGGTGGAATACAAATCACAATGTAATTTTGACGCACAGTGTCGTCTCTAAAGGGCTGAGCTCTGGCCAATGCGAAACCGTACTTTGAAATTTTATTTTGCCGAGAGCACCCAAGTCAAGCAGCCACTCAAGGAGCTTTCATATGCCGCATAATCATACGACATGGACGCTGTCGATTTCCTGCAGCATGAAAATCTACTGACTTGGGCCGGGTTTGAACCCGCAACCTTAGGCGTACAAGAGTAGGTAAGAAAAGCCGATTCTGGTGTAGAGACGGCGGAGGCGCAGAGGCGGGAAAGCGGCGCAGAGTTGAGTTGTTTTCCTCCTGTTGCTGGGTTGAGTTGTTACCCTCCTGCTGCTGAATTTAGGTGTTTGCCCTCCTTCTTCTGAGTTGAGTTGTTTTCCTTCTACTTCTGAGTTGATGGTGAAGATGAGTTAAGGATTTTGTTTAAAAAATATCGTATAAAGATTTTATAAGTTTTACACAGTATTTTGTTCTTTATTTTTTGTTTCTATAAAGTTGAATAAAAGGATTTTTTTATATGCTTAATTTGAGTTAATTTGATTTTTTGTTAGTTTAATTTATGTTGAAATTCTTTCTTTTTAAAAATAAATGTGGGTATATTTTTTAAAACAGATTATCTAAGAATGTTTAAGCGTAAATGATATTTTAAACACATTTATACAAAAGTAAGAAAAAAAAATACTGTATAAATATTTTTATAAATTTTACACCATATTTTGTTCCTATAAATCTGAATAAAATGGTTTCTTCTATATGCTTAATTTGAGTTAATTTTATTTTTGTTAGTTTAATTTAAGTTAAAATAGTTTCTTTTAAAAAATGAATATAAATATTTTTTAAGAAATTATCTAAGCATGTTTAAGCACAACTGATATTTTAAATTTATTTCATATAAAAGTAAAGAAAATTTATGCTCGTGTTTTTAAACATAAACCCTTTGCTTTTCCCAAAAAGTATAAATTGCATAACTATTCATAGTAATAGTCATTCAATCACGTTCTGTTCGTCGGTAACAATGTATCAAGATTTAGCAGCGTTTTACGAAAATCCCGAAGTTCCAAGTAGCTTCGGGGGTGTGGAGGCATTACATCGCTCTTTAAAAGGGAAACATAGTAAAAAAGATGTAAAACAATGGTTATCACAGATAGATGCTTACACTCTTCATAAACCTGTTCGGCATAAGTTTCGGCGGAATCCAGTATTTGTAAGTGATATTGATCGTCAGTTTCAAGCGGATTTAGTCGATATGTAATCTTTAGCAGAATTCAATAAGGGTTATAAGTATTTGTTAACTTGCATTGATTTATTTTCAAAATTTGCTTGGGCAATTCCTTTGAAAGATAAATTTGGAAAAAGGGTAAAGTCTGCGCTAGAAATTATTTTTAAAAAAAGGAAGCCTAAAGTGTTGCAAACAGAATAAGGAGTTTTTAAATAAAATAGTTCAAAATTATTTGAAAAACATGAGCGTAAAATTTTTTTCTACAAATAACGAAACTAAAGCTAGCGTAGGTGAAAGGTTTAATCGGACGTTAAAAACAAAAATGTGGAAATATTTCACTGAATTTAATACTAAAAATTACATTGACGTCATTGATAAATTAATGCACAGTTATAATCACTCCTATCACCGTTCAATTAAAATGGAGCCTGCTGCTGCTGTAAGTAGGCATAACAGGAAGCAAGTATTAAATCATTTATATGGTGATCTAAGAAATGAGAAACCTAAAGCCCCTAAATTCAAAATTGGTGATGTTGTGCGCATTAATAAGCAAAAACTTCTCTTTGAAAAAGGATATGAACAAAACTGGAGTCGAGAAATTTTTGTTTATGAAATCCTGCAAAGAATTCCGATCGTTTATAGATTAAGAGACTTAAAAAAGGTGAAGAGATTAAAGGTACTTATTACGAAACAGAATTACAAAAAGTTGTCGACTCTGGTTTCTATCCTGCAGAGAATGTCATCAAACAAAGAAAAAGACGAGGAATCACTGAATATTTTGTTAAACTTTTAGGTTATCCTGAAAAATTTAATGATTGGGTGACTGATATTCAAAAAGTATAAATAGTTAAATTTTTTTCTTACGGTCTCATTTTCAAAATGTCTTTCTACATAACATTACCTTCTGATAGTTCTATGCATTTCTTTCCAGAAAACAAAATATCTCATTTCAAAACTCAGTTACCCTCCCCGTTTATTTAAATGGTGAATGGGAAGTGGGATTGTCTGAAATCATCTACCCTCATTCTTGGCTTAACGTAAATGAAAGTAACAATTATTTTCGATACAAAGTGGGTGACGGTAATATCACTTCAACCGTTAAGCAAACAATTTATGTAGGGTGTTATGAAACAATGTTTGATATTATATCAGCCATACAGCTTGCTTTACCGAAAAATCCTAGTCGGTTCACAATAAATTACAATAAAGCATCGAAACGGGTGGAAATTAATGCGATTCAAGGTAGCAGTCTTCATTTAGAGAATTTAGGCGAATTGTTAGGGTTCAAACGCAATGCAATCATAACGGGTAACATGAAAAGCGAATTCGTTGCTGATGCATGGTCTAATTTTTCGGTTTTTTACGTTTACTCCGATATAATTTCACCTCAAATTGTGGGAGATACACAAGCTCCTTTATTGCGAATCGTTCGAACTAAAGGTGAAGACGGGGAAACTATTAGTCAATATTATGATAGACCTCAATACTTACCTTTAATGAGACACTCGTTTCAAACGATTCAAACTGAACTGAGACTCAATTCAGGTGATTTTGTTCCCTTTGAAAGAGGTAAAGTGATCCATTTTCGCATGAGGACTATAATTTATGAATTTTCTTTTTGTTTCGCACAAAATAAAATTTATAGAATTAACCGACTCGTAGTATAAATAGCAGCATCATTGATAAAAATTATTTAGTTTAATCATGGATTCTCACAAATTAGTTCACCCATTTACTTTAATCTTGACTGGACCATCTGGTAGCGGTAAAAGTCAGTTCGTTAAAAATCTAATTGAAAATAAAATGATTAAACCTTTTCCTAAAAAAATTGTTTGGTGTTATGGGGTTTACCAAAAGTTATATGAAGAAATGCCGAATATTTCGTTTCATGAAGGTATTCCATCTAATGTGCACCAGTATTCGGATGCGTTAATTGTTATAGACGATCTTATGGGGGGCGAGTTAGGGAATGATCCCCAATTAACAAGATTATTTGTAAAATATTCGCATCACAGAAGTTTAAGTATAATTTTTGTGGTACAGAATATTTTTCATAAAGGGAAAGAAATTAGAGAAATTTCCTTAAACGCCCATTATCTTGTATTATTTAAGAATCGAAGAGATCAATCCCAAATTACACATATTGGGGAGTCAATTATATCCTCGTAAAGTGAAATTTTTTCAAGAATGTTACGCAGATGCCACATCAAAACCGTACGGATACTTACTTATTGATTTAAAACTTGAAACTGATGAATCCTTGCGTGTGTGCACAGGTATGTTTCCTGGAGATGTTTTTTATGTATATCAACCTCGATAACCCATTTCTTCGAAACAAATAAATAGATTCAAATTGTTCGATGAATATTCATTAGTTCGCAAGATGTCAGTGTGTTCTGAACAAACTTTAGAGCTCTTAAAATTAATTTCTAAAACAAAAAACTCAAAATCTATTTTGAAAAAGTGTTCAAAGAAAGAAATAAAAACTTTGTGTGAGTGTGTGCTGAATGTTTTATGTGGTAACATATCGTTGACTAAAATTTTAAAAAATCGCTTATGTCCCTATAAAGAAAGCTTAAGAAAGCTTTCTAACAAAAAAACACCTCTTTACGAGAAAAAGAAAATTTTAATTCAAAAAGGAAGAAGGATTCATATCAATTTTATTACCAGCAGCTATTTCCGTTATCAGCTCTTTAATTCAAAATGGACTTAAGCAAAAAATTTGTATTGGTATCCGAGGAAAGAGTTCAAGTAGCGGAACACTTATCGGAACTTGATCAACGTATGAAAAACATTCTCCATAATAAAGATTTAACGGAAGAAGAAAAAGCAATACTCTATCTACAAGTTTTACAAAAATATACACATTTTTCTGTTGAAAATCGAAAAGAGTCCGAATCAATTCCAACTGAAACATCTGTATCGGAAAATCAAGAAATGGAATCATTAAGCGAAAATCTAAAAGGCTCGATAGTGAAGACAGAGAAAGGGCCGGATGTAAAGACAGAAAAAGGGGCGTTTGAGGATGAAATTTTTAGAATTGTTCCACCTAGGTATAAAGAAAAAGCAAAAAATATTTTCCAGTTTTTAAAGCTTCAAGAATCTTTCAGTTGGAATTCTGATGGTGAAATTATTTACAAAAACACTGTTATTCCAGGAAGTAATATTGTATTCCTCGTAAATGATTATCTACGGAACCGAAAATCGGCACCTGAAGGAAGATATGTATTTTAAGAGTTTTTTGAATGATGTAAATTTAACGAAACATCTTAGATGTAAATAAAAAATTGTATCAGAATAACAAAATTATCAAGAAACCAATAATGTATGCTCGCAGAAATGCATGGTTGAAACTTTGAAATAAATGTTACTCATTTGATTGAAAAAAAAATTGTCTCAATTGTCTCTTTATGATTTGAACATTTTTCTTTTTCAGGTAAAAACATATCAATTTGATAAAATTTAAAAGTTTCAAATAAATAAAAGTAATTAAATAAAATTATATTAATTTTTTGAGAAAAAAAATTATCATAGAAAAAAATATTAATTTTTTAGGGAAAAAATTAATTTTTTGAGGAAAAAAATATTTTATCATAGAAAGGATATTAACTTTTTGAGGGGAAACAATTTTTATCATAAAAAAAATGCTAATTTTTTGAGGGGAAAATATTTTATAAAAAAATATATTAATATTTTGAGGGGGAAAATTATTATTAAAAAATATATTAGTTTTTGAGGGGAAAAATTATTATAAAAAATATATTAATTTTTTGAGGAAAAAATAAGACAAATATTTAGTTTCATTCCATTTTATTATTTTCTAAACACAAATCTTACTCCATATCACTTCTTTACAAATTGATACATAATAAAATCATTTATATGCAATTGATTTAAATATAATACATAGAATAGCCTTGGCTGAGTTTGAATAAAAAGTAAATACAATATTGTCCACAAACATTGGATGTTGGTGATTGAAACACTTTGGAATTCCATAATACATCTAAATAGGTAGTAGTACTAATGTTATAGAATGCAGGAAGTTGTCCAAACTAGTCATAAAATTCTAATTCTCTTTTATCATTCATAAATAATGCTAACCAGTGTGTTCCAGGCTGCAATGAGTCGTCAGAATTTACAATAGCACACATGTTTTCTTGCAGAGGGGGGAGCGTATCTCTAGAATAAACACCTTGAAAATAGGGGATGTAGTCTTCTCTTGAGACAAGACTGTAAACAGTTGCCTTCCATCCATTCTTTATTTTCCGAAATCATACAAGATATTTCTCGATTTGTATATTTCGATTAAATTTTCAAACTCGGCGAAAACGATAACACATACGGTTTGTTCTAAAGATTTGCTGAATTTTAGTTCTAATCGCAAATTGCTATGTTTTATCAAATTTAAATGTTCTCCTGAAGAACATAAATCCAGTGAGAGGTTAAATCCAAATAATGTATTTGAATCTTTATATTCTTTTCTAGAAATAAATATACCACTGTCTTGACCCCTTCGATCTGTCCCAACAAATAGAGTTTGATAGGCACGTATGTATTGATCTTTAGAAAAATCGAGTTCTAATGGATTGGGAGGCACTGGTTGTCCATCCACATACACTCCAACAAAATTTAAATTAAAATGTTTAAACTCATAGGGAGGTTTTGAAAATGCGCCGTGAAAAGCTTCATTATCAACACATCCTACAAAAACTTTTTTTGGCATTTGGCCTGAAAATATGTTATCTTGAATAAAAGACATGCTTCCTTTAGGAATCGAATACACTTTGCACAGAATTCGGTTAATGGGATATTTTGCACTTGTTTTTTCCAGCGCTTTCACATGACCAAGAATAACTCCAGGATTCACGCTAACTTTTCGTATGAATAAAGAAACATGATCCAAAACAACTTTAAATCCTACAGATCCTTGCAAACAAAATTCGGGCTTGCTTCGTATTTTTTTTATTTTAAATCCCCTAAATTGAGTAAAAGACGATTTTGATGAAATAAATCTAAATGTATGCAACCAATCATGTCTACAGTTGCACTTTCTTTAAAAAATTCAGTACTTTTCTTGAGACCATCATCAGAATCCTTGTAAAATAGTTCAGCCGTTAATTGGGAAGTTTTGCTGTCGTATCAATGGTTTAAGAGAGTTTCAATATAAGATCGATAGGGATATGTATTACTGGAATTGGAAACCACGCGATCATTTAAGGATACATCTAGTTGAGAAAATAATGAATGTAGAAATAAATTCACAGGTCCTATAGTATCATTTTTAGTAATTGGCGTATTGTCCACTTTTACTATTTTCGCTTTTACATATAATTGTGTTTGACTGAGATCTATGTAATCTTCTGCACTTCCAGAAATGTGAAATTCTACAGGTGCGTTATCGAAAACATTAGAAGGAGGGTGAAATTGTTTCCACTGCCCATCTTGAATAACTGTTTGAGTACCGGGTAAGTTCAAAAGTTCCTATTCAGATTTAACACATTCAGGAGAATCTTTAAGAATAAATGCCATTTTTACGAATCGAAAATATCGCGTACACTCACTTTACGTGCTTTGGATGAAATGAATTTTATCTGCTTCTTACGCTATCTTTTATACTGTCCTTTCCCCACCATAGATTGAACTCTATCAATAGCTTTCTGAGTTAATTTTTTCCCACTTTCTCTGCTTATTGTTTTTACGGCTTCTTTAAATTTTTCTCCTGACAATACATTAGAAGCAACACGACTCCCTGTCCTTAATACTTCTTTTCCAATAGTTTTACCTCCTTTTACTAAAAAAGGTAAGGCCGCTCTAAACAATCGGCGAAATATTCTTCCGATTCCATAACCCTTTTGAAAACTAATGCCCTTGTGTAATGAGTCAGACCCGAGCCGAACTGACCTGCATAATGGTCTTCAAATCTTTTAGTACAGCAAACGTATGGTAAGCTCATCTTGGCGCTTTTATCTTCAAATGAGGGTATGAGAAATGCACTGCTTTATTTAAAGTATTTGCCTCATGCGAAAATGGATCACTTTACCTCTTTCAAAGGGAACAAAATCACCTGAATTGAGTCTCAGTTCAGTTTGAATCGTTTGAAACGAGTGTCTCATTAAAGGTAAGTATTGACGTCTATCATAATATTGACTAATCGTTTCCCCGTCTTCACCTTTAGTTCGAACGATTCGCAATAAAGGAGTTTGTGTATCTCCTACAATTTGAGGTGAAATTATATCGGAGTAAACGTAAAAAACCGAAAAATTAGACCATGCATCAGCAACGAATTCGCTTTTCATGTTACCCGTTATAATTGCATTGCGTTTGAACCCTAACAATTCGCCTAAATTCTCTAAATGAAGACTGCTACCTTGAATCGCATTAATTTCCACCTGTTTCGATGCTTTATTGTAATTTATTGTGAACCGACTAGGATTTTTTGGTAAAGCAAGCTGTATGGCTGATATAATATCAAACATTGTTTCATAACACCCTACATAAATTGTTTGCTTAACGGTTGAAGTGATATTACCGTCACCCACTTTGTATCGAAAATAATTGTTAGTTTCATTTACGTTAAGCCAAGAATGAGGGTAGATGATTTCAGATAATCCCACTTCCCATTCACCATTTAAATAAACGGGGGAGGGTAACTGAGTTTTGAAATGAGATATTTTGTTTTCTGGAAAGAAATGCATAGAACTATCAGAAGGTAATGTTATGTAGAAAGACATTTTGAAAATGAGCCCGTAAGAAAAAAATTTAACTATTTATACTTTTTGAATATCAGTCACCCAATCATTAAATTTTTCAGGATAACCTAAAAGTTTAACAAAATATTCAGTGATTCCTCGTCTTTTTCTTTGTTTGATGACATTCTCTGCAGGATAGAAACCAGAGTCGACAACTTTTTGTAATTCTGTTTCGTAATAAGTACCTTTAATCTCTTCACCTTTTTTAAGTCTCTTAATCTATAAACGATCGGAATTCTTTGCAGGATTTCATAAACAAAAATTTCTCGACTCCAGTTTTGTTCATATCCTTTTTCAAAGAGAAGTTTTTGCTTATTAATGCGCACAACATCACCAATTTTGAATTCAGGGGCTTTAGGTTTCTCATTTCTTAGATCACCATATAAATGATTTAATACTTGCTTCCTGTTATGCCTACTTACAGCAGCAGCAGGCTCCATTTTAATTGAACGGTGATAGGAGTGATTATAACTGTGCATTAATTTATCAATGACGTCAATGTAATTTTTAGTATTAAATTCAGTGAAATATTTCCACATTTTTGTTTTTAACGTCTGATTAAACCTTTCAGCTACGCTAGCTTTAGTTTCGTTATTTGTAGAAAAAAATTTTACGCTCATGTTTTTCAAATAATTTTGAACTATTTTATTTAAAAACTCCTTACCAGCATCTGTTTGCAGCACCTTAGGCTTCCTTTTTTTAAAAATAATTTCTAGCGCAGACTTTACCCTTTTTCCAAATTTATCTTTCAAAGGAATTGCCGAAGCAAATTTTGAAAATAAATCAATGCAAGTTAACAAATACTTATAACCCTTATTGAATTCTGCTAAAGATTGCATATCGACTAAATCCGCTTGAAACTGACGATCAATATCACTTACAAAATACTGGATTCCGCCGAAACTTATGCCGAACAGGTTTATGAAGAGTGTAAGCATCTATCTGTGATAACCATTGTTTTACATCTTTTTAACTATATTTCCTTTTTAAAGAACGATGTAATGCCTCCACACCCCCGAAGCTACTTGGAACTTCGGGATTTTCGTAAAACGCTGCTAAATCTTGATACATTATTACTGACGAACAGAACTTGATTGAATGATTATTACTATGAATAGTTATGCAATTTATACTTTTTGGGAAAAGCAAAGGGTTTATGTTTAAAAACACGAGCATAAATTTTCTTTACTTTTATATGAAATATATTTAAAATATCAGTTGTGCTTAAACATACTTAGATAATTACTTAAAAAAATATTTATATTTATTTTTTAAATGAAACTATTTCAACTTAAATTAAACTAACAAAAAATAAAATTAACTCAAATTAAGCATATAGAAGAAACCATTTTATTCAGATTTATAGGAACAAAATACCGTGTAAAATTTATAAAAATATTTATACAGTATTTTTGAAGTAAAAACTTATTTAGCGGCGTTGAGCACTTTTTGGTAGGGGAAAATCTTATGAGTTCGCGTCACCGACATGCTCTGACTGGCGCATGCGCAGTGTGCTGTTCGCCTTAGACAGTTTTTGGATGGGTGAAATCTCGTGCGTTCGCGTCATCGAAATGCTTATAGCAGTATATCTGTAGCTATACAGCTGACGTATAGTGCTGTGTATATCTTATAAGTGAAGTTGAATGGATTTAGTGAAAAGTTCCATGTGTATATACTGTACATTGCTCGTTGCGATTCCGAGAATGGGCAATACATGTTTATGGTTGCCGTTTATATTTCGCCTGGAAAATCTATGAGACAGATACAACAATTTTTATTCGAAAATTTGATGATTTATACAAAAGAAGGTTCTGAAATACTAGAAAAAAGATTTGGCGAAAAATATGATAATGTACCAATGATTTTAAGTGGAAACTTCAATATAAACTTTGCAGATGATAAAAATCTACCACTAATTGAATTTCTAAATGAAACACTTAATTTAAATATGTCCAATGATCGAAACTCAGTACTGGAAAAATAAAACGACGAATCAAACATTTTCCTTTCTTACACTAGTTACCATAAGCCATTGTATCTTTTTTAGAACAAAATGAAATAATTGAAAGTACGAAAAGTCTAAGTATATTGTTGAAATTAATGATGCAAATAATTAAAATGTTAAAAATCAAGTACATTGAAATTTAAGTAAATACAAATACTATCCATAAATAATATGATTGTAGATAAATTGTTATTTCAATTGAATTGTACTTATATTTTGTCATGATCTTGTACAGCCCGTAATATATTTGAATAATAAAAAACCATATAAACATACATTTAGTTGTTGCTCGGAGTGTCAATAGATGTGAAAACCAGATTGATGTTGATAATTTTAATTCAAACATAATGAAATTTCAAATTTTAATACTAAAAGTCCTAAGTTTTCATTTCTATCGGCAGTTTTTATAACTGCCAATTTTTTGTTTTCTTACTTTTGTACGAAATGTATTTAAAATATCATTTACGCTTAAACATTCTTAGATAATCTGTTTTAAAAAATATACCCACATTTATTTTTAAAAAGAAAGAATTTCAACATAAATTAAACTAACAAAAAATCAAATTAACTCAAATTAAGCATATAAAAAATCCTTTTATTCAACTTTATAGAAACAAAAAATAAAGAACAAAATACTGTGTAAAACTTATAAAATCTTTATACGTTATTTTTTAAACAAAATCCTTAACTCAGCTCTACCATCAACTCAGAAGCAGCAAGAAAACAACTCAACTCAGAAGAAGGAGGGCAAACAACTCACATCAGAAGAAGGAGGAAAACAACTCAACTTAGCAACAGGAGGAAAATAACTAAATTCAGCAGGAGGAGGACAACAACTCAACTCTGCGTCACCTCCGCCGCCTCTACAGGAGGAAAACAACTCAAATCTGTGCCGCCTGCGCCGCCTCCCCGCCTCTGAGCCTCCGCCACCTCTACACCAGAATCGGCTTTTCTTATCTTCTTACAAGGCCAGCGACAAACCAACTACACCACCCAGTCGGCACATGTTAAATATGTGAGTGGTTTTTTTTTAACTTCGCACTATAATGCTACACTAAGGCTATTGGTGATGGACCTCCTAATTTTGAATCTCGGTCAAGTGACCAGGAAGACATCTGAACTATGACGCACCCCCTCTCCCAACTTCCACATTACGCCTATGTGAGGACATTGAGCCAAGACATGTTTAACCGTACAGCAACCTGTTGGCGGATTTTAATGTCTCAAGGACTCGACAGAAACAACGAAGGTCTCGAGTTCGCTACCATGATCATTCAGTTACATGGCGATGGAATGTAAAAAACCTGCCTTTGTGAAATGTCCAAAGAACAAAAAAGGGTAAAGAATCTCTGCTGTTTCACCTTTTGAATGATAATTAACTAAAATGGAAATGAATACTATTAAATAAATTACGTAAAGAATTTTCGCGACAGATCCACAGAATTTATTTTGGAAATTCACGAATTCGTTTATTTCGAACTGTTTGTATATTTATACCCCCCTATGTACGAGGAATGATTGTTCCGTGGAATTTATTCGAACGTTAATATTTTGTTGATTCAAAGCCACTCGGACTGGATACACCTTAATTAAATTAAATTAAGACCCCATATTTCAACGAAATAAATGGTGCAGAGTAAAAGAGATAAAAAATTATTTATTTGAATACATGTATTTATTATCTTGTCATTGGGATTAAGGTGGAATTTACAATATTAAACGTGGGAGATTATTCTAAGCTTTATTTTTCTCTTTTGGCTGAAAATAACTGACTCGGTAATCGAAATTAACTGTTTGTTTTTCAAAAAATCTATCCTTTCACTTTTTCAGCAATATATCCTAGGATAACTTAAAAAGTGAAGTGAAAACAGCGCGCCTTTTTTTAGAATGCGATCAAGTGTCGCTTTTGTAATTTCTAACAATCGACTAAAAATGCTTATACTTTATTGTTTGCAAGTCAGAACTGGAAATGAAGTGAAATATTAGGTGGACCGGAAAGAAATGTCGTTTCTGCGTATGTCGATATTAGTCCTTTATCAGCTCATTGTGTATTTCAAAGTCGTGCCAAAGACATTTTATGGTTAGAGTGATTTGTTTACTCGTATAAATATTTAAATCTTTTTTTTTTTAATTTATGGAGAAATAGCCAGCTAAATACCAGAATACATGCATATCCTGCATTGTATGCTTTTTGAGTTTCACAAGTGTAGTAACGCAATGGTTGATATCGAGCTCTTTTGCAATGCTTATCCAAACGCATTAAGGTTGTATCACACGTAAAATTTTCACGCAACTTTTTAGCCCAACTTTTCGCCGAATCTGAGGGTGGAAGGTTACCTTAAACAAAATGACATGCTGTGACGTCAGCCTCGCTCTTTCTTCATATTGAAACATTACTCGCCGATTTTTCTGCTTCGAAAACGACCATCCAATAATATTTCTTTTATTTCGCTCACGCTTTTGTTAATGGGGGCTTACAGAAATGGAGCATCATTCTGTTTAAAATATTATTCACCGTTAAAATATTGTATATCATTAAATATTATACACCATATCTGATGCGTTTGTTGCGAAGCTACCATCGTTACTGCCATCTTGTTTATGACGTAGGGCGCCGAAGAACCCCATTGGTTGGAATTTCAAGCATTTTTCATTTGGAGCAACTTTCTCAGCTCATTGGCAAAAAGTTGTTCGAAAGCCATTGCTATGGCAACGGAGTAAAAATTGCACGAATTGGACCAAAAATTGCACCAAACGTGTACGTGTGATAAGGCCTTTAGACGTTCCGAAGTGCATACGGTGAGTTTTAAAGTTCAAATTGGGTAATTACGATCTTTCCGACTCGCACTCCTCAGGAAATGAACAACTTTAGACATTGGTATGCTAAGGACTGAAGTGGAGGCAAATCCATGCCAGACAATCTAGGAAATGTCAAACACTGTTAACCAACTTGGCCGACCATACAAGAACATTTGCAGCAGATTGGCAAAATGAGCAGAGCAGGTATTTGGATCCTTCATAATCTATCTGAAGAAAACTAAGCTGGCCGATCCAACACATGCAACTAATTGCTTCAACGGCACACTACAGAAATGTTTTTTTATTAACTTTGCAGATGATAAAAATTTACCACTAATTAAATTTAACACTTAATTTAAATATGTCCAGTGATCGAAAGTTCAGTACTACAAAATATAAAACGACGATCGATGCGGTTTTTACGCGATACTTAGATAAATTTGAATCAAACATTTTCCTTTCTTACTTTAGTTACCATAAGCCTATTGTATCTTTTTTAGAACAAAATGAAATAATTGAAAGTACAAAAAGTCTAAGTATTGTTGAAATTAATGATGACAATGATGCAAACAATTAAAATAATGTTAAAAGTCAAGTACATTGAAATTTAAGTAAATACAAATACTATCCATAAATAGTATGATTGTATATTAATTGTTATTTCAATTGAATTGTATTTATATTTTGTCATGATCTTGTACAGCCCGTAATACATTTGAATAATAAAAAAACCATATAAACATGCATTTAGTTGTTGCTCGGCGTGTCAATAGATGTGAAAACCAGATTGATGTTGATAATTTTAATTCAAACATAATGAAATTTCAAATTTTAATACTAAAAGTTCTAAGTTTTCACTTCTATCGGCAGTCTCTATAACTGCCAATTTTTTTTTTTTTGATTACTTGATCCCAGGAGAGGAAAAATGAGTCCTCTATGATAATCTGAAACGCAAAAGGCAACGGTTTTTATCTCTAAATGCGTTTTGTGTTGCTGGTGGAGAATTCGCGGAGTTGTTCATTTTGAAGTGCTGAAACCTGCACAAACTATGAATGCAGACACTTACTGTGTACAAGTGGATCGAGTAAATCGATCTTTAATTGAAAAGTGCCCAGATATTGTCCACAGAAAAGGTGCTATTCTGAAATTTGATAATGCAAAACGACACTGCAGAAGACGAACCCTGGAATAAGTTAACGAACTGAGACGGGAGTTATTGCCTCACCATCCATACTCTCCCGATACTGTTCCAAAGGTTTTCATTTATTCTGATCTTTTAAAGATTTTTTAAGTGGTAAGAAAATTTGAAGGACACACACGTCCAAAATACCATCTCCAGATATTTTGCTCAAAAATCATTTGATTTTTATCTACCCGGCATTGAAAACTTCCATAATAAACGGCAAAAGGCTATTCATAACGAGGATGATTACACAATTGATTAAAACAAAAAACTTGCTAAAAATTCATCTATTTGATTTTTAACATAGAAAAACGACATTACTTTCCGGTCCACCTAATATATATTTTGTGTTTTTCAACAATATATTTCTGAAATATGTGAGGCATCATTTTGGAATGAAAAATAATTTAACCAGTCTGTATACATACTTAACGAGTCGGAATAACACAGTTTTTTAATTTGTAATGGTCCTCACCCACCAGGACTTCGCATAAATGAGTAATTGTTAGTTATCCGCCTAACGGTAAATAATCGAAACTTGAATCAACGAATTTAAGGTAGTTATTATGAAAGCCACATCATACGATAGGTGTCCATGGAAGCCGTGTGAGTTTTGGAACTTCCGGTTGCCGTTTTATATATAAACCCCCGTTTCAGGGAAAATTTGCCTGCAACTGCTATGTGCTATGTTGTTTCTCTAAGTGTCGTCTAGATTTTTATTTGTGTTTGTGTATTTGTCGTTGTCTAATTAAGTGTCTAAATGTAATAAAAGTTGGTTATCCGTCAATAAGAATAATGTCTCATCAATATAACATTTCTTACACCCATCACCTAATAATGAAACTTAAAAATAAGTAAAGCCACCCCTCACGAAGTTACGACGTATGTGTGGTTGGGGATTAAAGACACTCATCCCAAGGCCTCCGGAACAATTAAACATAAAGCCTTGAAATATCGCAGGTATGTTTCTTTAAGTGAGTAGAGATCCGGTAAGAACACGGATTTTTCAGAAATCAACTCTCAAGGGAGTGGATTTCTGTTTTTGAACAACAACTCTCCCAGAAGAAATTTAGTAAGCATCAGGGGCGCACACAAGAATTTCTCAAGGAGGGGGTCCAGAGCCGTAAGTTCATGATTCTCAAATCATACCGCAATACGCCGCCAAACATATTCTTTCGATTTTGTCGATTCTCGGGAACAAAAAACAGTAAAAAATAAATTATTGAATCAATAATTAGCATTAATTAATGAAATTAATTATTAATTTCAAAAAATAAAATTTTACGTACTATATGCATAGGATTATATCCAGTCAGGAAAAAAAAATGAAGGGCCATGGAAGGGGTCCGGACCCAGCCCTCCCCCTTGTGTGCGCCACTGGTATGCATATTTAAGCACCTGCTTGGTTTTTAATTAGTTTGTTAAGCTTACTTTTTCGTGACATGTGTGTGTTTTAAACTCTTATTGCTAAAAAATCGCGACACACAGAAGGGCGGAGTTTTGAGGTTCATCCCGCATAATTTAATTTAAGAGATTTTTAATTTTTAGCGTAGGATTACACGTTGGCACTTTTGTCTACGTGTTGTTCAAAACATAACACCCTTCCCCCATAAAAGAAATCATTTTACGCTGCTGTACAAAATGTATCAGTTAGTTTTGAGATAATGATGTAATTATATGCATTGAAAAATTTCAGCCTAATTTATCGATATTACCAACAAAGGAAATGATACAAAAATTGAGCATACATAAAATACACAAAATAAATAAAAAATTTATAAAATACCAAAAAAAAACTAAATTTACGAACAAAAAATTGTGATTAAGAAATATTGTATATAAGAAGTCTCTTATCATTAAGAACATAAATTATTTATAAATCGGACTCTACTTTAGTTCTCTAGTGTCTTTCTTAGTGTTGTTAAAGTCGGTATTTATTTATTTTTTTTTCCCCAAAGGGGCTGGTTACAGGTTTTGTGGGATATGGAGTAACAAAGGCTATTATCCCCCTTCCAAGAGCTTTTTTAATTTCCGTTTATTTTCCACAAAATGCTCCTTGTGATTAAACTTTGAAAATCATAAATGAACTGAAATTTTTGTTGGTTAATAAAGATATTCACGAATGATTTTTGAATTGTAAAATTATTCAAAATTTTTTTCATTTAAAAAAACACATTCTTTTTTTTTCTTCAGAAAGCTATTTTTTTTGCAAAGTTAAAATAAAATCTTTTTTCCCTTATTTTTTAATGATTTAGTTCCAAAAACCTATGTCAGGTCTTATGTAAATTTTATGTCAACCTCTCTCTACATTTTATTATAATCTTTAAAATATTTGATTTCTTTTCTGGAGTTGGCAACTAGTAGTGTTCCGTGAAAAGAAGTTTTTTGAAAGAGGTTTAGCTATGAATTTTAATAAGTTTCTGTTGAACTTATTTCTTTTTAAATAAAATATTTGAAGTTGTCGTAGCCTATCAGTACCCCTATGATTATTAACTCCCCTTCGCGTATTATCTAAATCTGAATATGTTGGATCCATAATTAATTACAACTAATTTAATAAATCAATCTTATTTATTGATCTTTCTTAATTGAGAGATTACACAAATACTATTCAAACCTTAAGATCAACAAAATACAGTGGAGTACGAGAAGAATTCGATTCTGAACGCCGGAATCCTAACTGAATCCACGGAGAACAACGCGTACAATCAAGCTACACATTTATATTTAATTTATGAAAACAACTGATCTGATACCTTTTCTTAAGGCAGGTTCTTCTATATCTGGATTGCTTTAATGAGCGGCTTCAATCTCAGCTATCTTTCAGTTCCGTCCCGAACCGATTTAATGAATACTTTTCAATAGTCTTCTCCTGACGAATATGTTTCCACTAGAAAAACTACTCTCTCAAAATCACCCTCCTCTTTTTTCTTCTTCATTTCATTTCTCCCTTTTATATCTTTTTCGAACTCGCTAAAACCCGAAAATATCTCGTTTGCATAAGTCACACTTTTTGGCTCTCGGAGGAGATTGGTTGAAATAAATAAAACAATTTAAAGAAGTCGAGAGAAGGTTAGTGAAACGCGTAAGCACCCGTCACAAAGTACCTAAAAAAGAAGGTACATTCTTTCTTTTTATGAATTTAAAACTCAAATGCCAAACTCAGTGTTATTATATAAATAGAACTATTTTTGTGAATCCAAACATTTTTCATTTTAAATCGCCTAGATTAATTTTAACATAAACAGTTCAAAAAGCCATAATTATTTTTTTAAAAAAAAAATAGTAATATGATATGCGTTAAATCAGAGGTTCCTAGACTTTTTTTTTTTTTGTCTCATAGACCCCTTGTGATATTTTTCGTTTTTGGATAGACCCCTGCTTACCTAATATTAAATTTGTGTACATTTGTCAACATATACGTCTTTTTAACAGCTGGTATAGAGCTACTTCCTGTAAAAGATTTAAATGTTTAACTGTAGTGAAAAATATAGTGTTTAAAACTTAAACACATTTTAATTAATTTTAAATTTAAATTTAATAATACAATAAAATAACTGAGCAACAAACAAAAAATGCTTTCAATGGGAGGGATGAATGCGGCGCATCAATAACAAATTTTCAACATGGCATCAATCATGTCGAGTTTAACCCTAAATTTCTTCGGTTAGTAGTGCTCAGTCTCCCCCCCCCCCCCTTCTTTGAGAATGGTAACTGCGCGGTGAAATTCTTACTCGCACTAGAAAAAGCAAGAAAAAATTTCTTACGATATTCCATAATTCGGGGTACATAACATCTTTATAAAAATCAAAATTGCTGACATCCATTTCTAAACTTTACTTCAAAATCTTCGTTAGAGCCTATTCCTATCAGTTACTCTTGTAATAAGACATTTATCTGTCTGATTTAAATCTGTTAAATAGGTAAAATCTGATTTCCCTTTCATTAAATTTTCTTTTAAAATTATCTAAGATCTGGTTTAATGAGGGGGCCGCGATCGTAGACCCCCAAATTGTTTTTTTTTACTAATGTTGAAAATATATTATTTATTTTTAATTACATATTACAAACTTTAAATTTCAGATGGCAACGTTAGTAATAAAATTGTATTAATATTTTTAAATTGCTACTTAGTTTTTTGCGAAGGGCAACACGAGTTGTTCTGTTCGATTGTTTATGTTTAGATTTTCTTTTGGAAGCTTTAACAACTGACATTCACCCCTTGCAAGTCGTTATAGACCCCAGGGGGTCGATATAGATCACTTTGGGAATCACTGCGTTAAATAATATAATTACGCATGCTCTTACTTTTACTATGCGACTCGGGCGTCAAAAATTAATTTTGTTTTTGTTTAACGTATCTGATTTTTCATTACAATGAAACTAAAATCATAAGATTCTGCTTGTAATTTTCGAAAGAATGGGAATTTTAAAAAAATTGTTTTTTTTTTATACTTAGTGAGATATTTTTAAATATCTCATTAATATTTAGCGAAAAAAGTTTTCTTTTTGTAATTTTTTGGGTATTTAGGTGTTATACCGTCGATCACACACAATTTCACCAAACGAAAATACATCGCCAATTCAAAAAATATTGCCAAATGCTGTCATCGCTATTATTGTTTTTGAACGTGCGAAGGACGATTTCCACCAATGGCTGTACATTGCGGTATTTGGCGACGTCACGATTTCTTTCACGAAATTGATCGAAAGTAAAAAACGGAAATAATCTCTTTTTGCAGCCTAATGCTTGTAATTTTTTTCAGTTCTAGAAACAAAGTAAGCTCCATAGATAGGGTTTCTTTATAAATATCGTATCTTAAAGCAACATGAAGGCTTTTAGCGTTGAGCCTCGTATTCTAAATCTCAGTTAAGTGACGAGGACAACACCTGCATTGGCTCCGCTTTCTTAAATTTTTCCCTACCACCCAAAGTGAGGACTTTGATTTTGGAGAGATTTATCTTTTTACACGATGGATCTATAGTGGCGTGAGAGAGTGAGTGAGAGAATATTAACGTCGCACTGATTAGCAACACGAGGGCTTTTGGCGACGGTCCGCGTAATTTTGAACCATGGTCAAGTGACGCGGACGACACCTGAGCTGACACCCCTCTCCTAACTACCACACCACACCAACGGGAGGACGTTTGAGCTCTCGACAGATTTTACGTGCATCGCTCCCCTACACGCATCTCTCCCCGGGTCTTCGGTGGTACTGGGATCGAACTCATGACATGCTAGCCTTGATCCGATGCCCAGACCACTCGGCCACCGCGGCCACGGATCTCTAGTGGAACCAGGACTCGAACTTATGACTCGACAGAAACAATGACGGTCAAGAGTTCGCATAACCAGTCAGGTACCGTGACTGCAAAAATGATACTGAGAAGGGCCTTTGTCAAAAGAATCTACTTTCCCCACCACGTGAACGTGAAGGCTTTGAGCTTCGAAAGTTCAACACGCGTCGTCCTTTCTCCTCAGCAGTACCAAGACTTGAACCCTCGATTGACAGAAATTATGCCTGCCGCGAGTATTTGACCATGACCACGAGGCTACCAAGACCTACCCGTGGTCATCGTTTGAATTAACAAATTAAAAAAAGTTTCAAGTTTGCTCTTAGACTTTCAATATGAAAAAGCAAATTGAGAGATTTATTTTGTGTGATTTTTTTTCATGCGGTGTATGAATTTTAACGGCTTTTGTGCCTCTGCAATGTTTTCTATCAATCTGTTCATTTGTTATAAACAGTCTCCCAACAATGCACGTTCAACTGCTTTCTCTCAATGCGCCAACAGCCCGCGCTTGTTTGAAGACGAAACTTTCAATGACAGTGACATTATCAATAATTTGATGGATTAGGAAGACGGACAAGAAAAACCAGATTCTTTGAGAGCGGATAAAACATATTAAGGGATACAGCTTTCTAACGAACCGGGGAAGATTTTTTTTTAAAATTGATACCCCGAAAGGAATTTGAAATTCCACACAAAGAGAGCTTTGATCATGCATATCTGGTTATCGTGACGTTTACAAGCAACTGGCCGACAGTTGTCGCAAAAGCTTATCACTTACTTTATGGTGCCACAAAAAATAAATCGATTGAAATTGAATCTTCAAGTGACAAAAGAGATTTTGAATTAATGCATCACAAGAAGATGCGCGCTTTGGATTACGATGAGTGGCAGTGCATTATATGTAGGTGAATTTTGAAAATTTCTCCATGCATACAATGAGAAATTAATTGTTTTTAAAATGTTTCCATGTGTAGTTTATTATTTATTTTGTTTGGAGGTACTTTCTCATAAATTTCGTGAAAATTGACGCATTTTCCAAGCGCAACTTTATTTATGCTGTCCCTCTCCCCCGCATAAAACAAAATTTTCTGCAGTATTTCAACGAAGTTACATGTAAGGATTTATGAAATTTTCGAATATTTTTTGTGCGGGTTACTTTTAGGCGGTCCCTATCTACCGTACAAAAACCGGTTTATACTGTTTCTACCCTACTGTATATGCCCAGGCCATAGATGTTTGTAAATATATAGTGCATTTGCGGCATGGGGGTAGCCGTCGAGCCGCAAGTCTTCTCGTAAGGTTGGTGGAAGAGAGAAAGGATCTCCCCCCCCCCGCAGTGGCGGATTAAGCGGGTGTCGGACCTGGCGGCCGCCAGGGGCCCACAGAGTTGGTAGGGGCCCCACTCTTAATGAGTGCAGAAGGCCAGCGACAAACCAACCACGCCACCTTGGATCAAGAAATGAAAAGAAAACCAAGATACAGTGAAACCCCTACTAGAAATGTATCGAGGTCCAAGAGAAATCCTAATGTAGAAAAACCTTTGAAAATATTTTTAACAATACCGATATCGAATGCCTCAGGTGAATGATCTATTTTAGTTTTAAATCGTGTTAAAAATAATTTAAGAAGTACTATGGGAGAAAATACAAATTGAAACAATATGACCCTATTATATACAGAATAAAATGTTTTGGACAAAATAGATATGGTGAAAATAATTGAGAGATGAATTTGCCAAAGAGAAATCAAACTGTACAGCAAAACTGTAAGCTTTAAGTAAGGTTTTTAATTTTTCTTATATACAGATTTGATTTTCTTTAGCCGATGAGTTTTATTATAGCAGTACATTTTATTTTATGAATTTAAAGTAAGCGACTCTCTTTTCACTATTTTAGTTTTTCGACTCTTGAGCCCATGGGCCTCAAACCTTTTACCGCCAAGGGCCTCCAACTACCTTAATCGGCCTCTGCCCCCCCGGGGTATTCTCCCTCAAAATTGGCTCTTTCATTTCCTTCGATGCCACAATGAGCAGGAGTAAGTGAATATTAACGTCCCACTGTTCAGCTATACGAGGGCTTTTGGGGACGGTCCGCATCATTTTGAACCATGGTCAAGTGACGCGGACGACACCTGAGCTGGCACCCCCGACTCTCTTAACTACCACACCACACCAACGGGAGGACGTTTGAGCTCTCGACAGATTTAACGTGCATCGCTGCCCTACACGGCGGGTCTTCAGTGGTACTGGTATTGAACTCCTGACATGCTAGCCACGATCCGATGCCTAGACCACTTGGCTACCGCGGCCACCACAATGAGCAGGAATCCACTGCAAAACAACTGAGTCAGCCAAAGTGTTGAGAATCTTTCTACATTTATTTTGGTCCAAATGATCATTAAAACTGTCGAGGCTTCAAATCCTAACGTTGGCATGGTGTGGAAGCTTGAAAAGTAGGGTGCCATCTTTGGTGTCGTCCTTGTCACTTGATCAAAGTTCAAAATGACGAGGTCCATCGATGAAAAATAAATTAACCAAAAATAGAAGTTTTCTCAAACTCGTATTTCTCACGAAGTTACGTTTCTTACCGGATTAAGAACTCCAAAATATTAAAACCGTGTAATCCAATTAAAAAATTAAATCAAAATTTTCCTGTCTGTACCAAATGCTGAATAAATGGACCATAATTTATTTAAAACATTTTCGATTAGCATTGTTATTCAATGAAAACATTTTATTTGCCTTCCGTATTGGAAGAAAAATTCTTTTAGTCTCTTATAAGTGTCAATAGTAGTTCATTTAAAATTAATGATCTTCTTTAGGGAACATTCGCTGATCACTATCAAAGGAAAAGGATTCTAATAACAATAACTATGCGGTAAATTGAAATAAAACATATTTATATTTATTATAATAATTTTGTTTGTAATTATTAATAAATGAACGGCCCTGTAATTGTTAAATATTTAATTTATATTACTTCAAACTGTTAGATTTTTAAAGAAAATGAATTTTCTTAAGTACATTTGTTTCCCTTTTCATTATATAAAATAATAAATGCGGAATAAAAAGAACAAAAATTCCTATCTATCCTAAGATTTTTAAGGTCTTCGATTACCCTAAAATCGTGAATTTTGTTAAAAATTGACAACTTTTTTTTTTTTTACGATTTTATTTTATAGGTCATTTTATTATCTTCATAAAAATACCGAGTTTATTATTTTCCATTCACTAGAACAAAATCTACAAGTGTTTAGTAAAAGTAGATGCCATTACTTTTTGCGCAAAATGTCATGCCTTAAAATGCGTTTTACTCGAAATGTGTTTTTTTGAAAAAAAAAACTCAAACGCGCGGGGACAGCGATTGCTCAAAAAGATTTGAAAATAATTGTCTGAATTTTTTTTCCGTATGTTCTGTGTAGTAGTAGTAGAAGTATTTTAACCTTCAGATTATCAACCACTGTTTTATTACAAAATTTACAGTCCCTTATGTTAATATAATCAGTTTTTTAAAGCAATTTTATATAATAGTTAAGATAAAGTGCTCTAGTTTTGGTAAAAATTAAAATATCTCCTATCCTGAAGGTCATTTCAAAAATGAATAACACAGCAAAACATCAGAATTGAAAATTTGTTTATAAACATTTGGTGCAGAATGGGCCGCGTTTATGTTATTTTTTGTCAATTTTTACCAATTTTTTTCTTTTTTTAGTAATAATAATTTCTTTTTCTCTTCTTAGTTTTAGCATATTTTTCTTAAAATGTACAAAGCAAAACTAGAAACAACAAAAAAGTCCCCATGTGTCCATTATTTAAAAAAAAAAAAAGTTCTCGCAAGAAGTCTATTCTATAAGAAATTCGATAAACTGGCACAAATTCTTTTTGTTGCACGCGATTACCGTTCAAGTGGATTTACCTTCTTTATAATTTTTCACGCAGGCTGTCTGAAAGAATATTTCATGTAATCTAAAAATCAGAGAGCCTAACATCAAGAGAATCAAATTCGAGATAATTTGCTTTATTATACAAAGAATTATCCAGAGCGACCTTTTAGAATCGAAAGTCAGATAGTTATGGAAAAGAAAAAAAAAGTTTTGTACCGACTTTTTGTAAAAGAACGAATCGGGTTAATTTTAAGCGAGCGAAGTCACGACGAATCTCCAAAAGTATGCAAAAAGATATGTTCGCAATGTTTACTCTATTTGCAGGCATGTTTACTAATTTAAATGGTGCAAATACAGCCACATTATAAATAATGTAACTATCGCCATTCTAAACAAAGTAAATATTGCCATTCTAAATAAAGTAAATAATGTTATTTTAAATTATGTAAACATGCATCTTCAAGGTCTGAATGTACTTATAATAAAAATTAAAAGAAAAATGAATGTGTATTGAAACTCGTGATCATCATATATCAAAGAGTTTCTAACTGTAAATTTAATTTAGACAACAGTGTTAAAAATTACATAATGAAGCGTATTTTACATTTATTATTTATTTTTTTTGGAAAAATAATCTTTCTAAATAATCTTCTCTTGTTGATTTTTTGAAAAAAATGAACAAGAGAAGATTATTTAGAAAAGCATGAATGAATAAAAATACTACTGAAGTGCTTGCCAATGAAGGAGATGGGACAGTTATCGAAATATTAACGGATTCGACGTTAAAATCTAAATTTAAAAAAAGAAAAGCTCCTAAATTTTTGGTTACAAACTCATGGAGAAGTTTCTCCCACATCTGTAAGCGTTTTGATGCCGTTGTGAACAATAGCAGCCAGTTTATATTTCACGGACGCCTTTTATTCTTATAATCACTCGAATGATCCAAAAGATCTCCTGATGAATGATTAGACATCGAAAATATACAAAAATTATAAACGTATTAAGAGAGCCCTTGCTTTTTGATTACGTATCACAATTTTTATCTCCAATTGAAAAAAACCTATTTAGAATACTTATAAGAGATGCCAACTTAAGCAACATAACTTTAACGACAAATGATTATGTATCCGCAAATAAATTAAGTCATCAGATAACTTAAAATTGTTGAGCAGATAATATAAAATAATACGGAAGAGAATTTTCAACCCTATTTATAATGCCTTTATAATTTAAATCCGGGGTGAACATTACGTTGATCGCGATCGACCGGTGGACCGCCAAGACAAGCGGCCACGGTGGCCGAGTGGTCTAGGTATCGGATCATGGCTAGCATGTCATGAGTTCGATCCTAGTACCACTAAAGACCCACCGTGTAGGGGAACGATGCACGTTAAATCTGTCGAGAACTCAAACGTCCTCCCGTGGGGTGGGGTGGTAGTTAGGAGAGGGGAGTAGCAGCTCAAGTGTCGTCCGAGTCACTTGACCATGGTTCAAAATTACGCGGACCATCGCCCAAAGCCCTCGTGTTGCTAATCAGTGCGACTTTAATATTCACTCACAGGGCCAAGACATTTTGGGGTGACCGCCTAAAAATTTTATCGGCTAAAAAAACGCAGACTAATCCTTTTACTGACTGTAACCACAAAAACTAACTTTAGATAAAAATGTTTTAATTTTTTAATGTATTTTGAATTGTTTCTTAATAAATGTATCATTTGATAGAATTATATTTGGAGGTATTATTATTTTGTATCTTGTGTTTTGCTTAAAACGTGGTTTTAAAGGTGTTTTTTTACTTTATTTTTGTAGGCAAGTACACACACACACACATATATATATATATATATATATATATATATATATATATATATACACTGGTGTCCAAAAGTTAAGTATAAATTGTAAAATGCGAAAAATATGGAGTAAATATTCGTAAAATTATTCCAAATTTCTTGCAGATATTAAATGGGTAAAGAAGAAACATTGGTTTTATGCAAAACTTTTCAGTCGATTACGTCCTGCGCGAAACACCGGCGCATGTCGGAACGCGGAGAAACCGATTCACGCAGCATAGGCAGTTCAGACAAGTTTCGTGCAACTGCTGGGCGAAGGAACGTTGTTAACCAACAAACAAGGTGAATGATGGCACAAAGACGCCACTTGGACATGTTTACGAAAGGAAGAATCGTTAGAATGCTGGAATCCTCACGATCACAAACCGAAAAGTGTCTCGAATTATGAATGTTGACAAGTCTGTGATCTCAAGACAGTGGCAGAGGTTTCAAAGAACGGGAGATGCTACCCGACATAACCCCTCACCAAGAGTCACAACCCCTCGCCAAGACCGATATTTGGTAATAAGTGCGCGACGTCAGAGGGGCAGTACTGCCAGAGCACTGGGTTCGGCACTCACAGTCGTCACAGGAATGCGAATTTCGAGACAAACTGTTTACAGGAGACTCAATCATGCTGGCCTGTATGCAAGAAGACCAGGAGTTTGCATTCCCCTCACGTCTGCGCATAAACGTGCTCGTTTGAACTGGAGTTTGAAACATCAACATTGGAGTGTGGGCCAATGTGATGTTCAGTGACGAGTCCCGGTTTAGTCTGAGTAGTGATTCTCGGAGGGTAACAATATGGAGAGAACGTGGAACACATTTTGAACCAAGAAACATAACGGAAAGACATCATTTTCCATCAAGGGGAGTAATGGTATGGGCAGGCATCATGATGGACGGCCGCGCAGACCTCCATTTCTTTGACACCGGGTGTGTGACTGCTCAAAGATACAGAGACGAATTTCTTGAGCCTTATGTTCGCTTTTTTCGAGGTGCTGTCGGTCCTGACCTCATATTCATGGATGATAATGCGCCATGTCACCGAGCGGTGCTGATTGATGATTTCCTTGGAATAGAAAACATCCAGCTCATGACGTGGCCTGTGAACTCCCCTGATTTAAATCCTATCGAGCATCTATGGGATATGCTCGGGAGACAAATTGCAGCCCTTTCGCACCCAACGAGCTCCATTACAGAACTGAAGAGAGAGCTCTCCAAGAAGCTTGGAACCGTTTGATCCCACCACTCATTCATCATCTCATAGCAAGTATGGTAAATCGCTGTGCAGCGTGCCTGGCTGTCAGAGGTGACCACACGCCTTATTAAACAGCAGCATCAGTATTTTATTTAATTTGTTCTTTCATTTTTATTTTAAAGTGTGAATCCTTGCTATGCTCAGTTTTCTTTGAAACTGCTACTTTGGATAACAAAATTAGTTATTATCATTCTTTTGATTTTCTTCCTTATTTTATAACCATTTTACACTCGCATATCACGTTTCCCGCCATACTGATTTACAGTTTCTTCTTTATTCACATAATTATCAATTATGCTTAACTTTTGGACACCGGTGTATATATATATGTAGGAATCTAACCGAAATCTTCCAAAAAAGTTAGATTCTTCAGATGGCGGGGCGTCTAGGGGTTTTTACAATGTATGAGATAACTTTGAGAAATAGAACAGACAACATAGTTTAAAGAAACTAAATAATTTATTACAAGTTATAGGAGAGTATTTACATGGGGAATATTTACAAAATAGAAAGTAGAACATGCAGGTATTTAAAAATATAGGAATATTTACAGGCAGATATTAATATAGAAACATTAATATAGGAACATTAATATAGGAAGGATAGATAGTCAATCCCTTCTGGGAGGACGTTAGAGATTAAATAAAACTCATTATGCGATGTGCAGGTGACTTACCGCCAGTTGTGGCGAAAGAAGCGTGGACGCGCTGATACGATGCTTCCCAGTCGATGGTTAGTGGGCCTCTGACGAGAAAATCGCGTCAGCGTTTTAATAAGCACGCTAGATGGCGTTGCTGTGGAATGCTGTTTTTGACTAAAATTGCCATCCTCTGCGAAGAGATGATCTAAACTTTTACAAAAAGAAAAAGTTCTATGGGATATCCTATATATATATATATATATATATACATATATATATATATATATATATATATTCCGTACTTATTATTAAGCTATTATAAACCTTTCCATACCTCATCACACCTACGACATTGGGCAGTAGCTTTCACAGGAATTTTTAAGGTGAAGGAGGTCGAGGATTGAACGTTTGTCGTGTAATATAACCTCCCCCAACATTATCATCACCTCGTCTAGTGTTACTCATTTTTAGATGTGTAGGCGGTTTAACGAATTCACAAGATATCTTTACACAAATCACAATATTTATTAATATTTATTAATCAAGGAAGGTCATATATACACTATTCAAATATAAGAACAATAAAACACAGTGGAGAATGAGAAGGGGTCACTAATTGCGGAACTACGAAATCTAAACTGAATCCACGAAAGATAAGCGCGTACAATTACAGCTACACACGTATACGTAATTACAATTCTTAAGTCACTAACCTGATTTCTTAAACTACGGCAGGTTCGTCTTGTGGGTCACTTGGATCTTGATTGGATCGGATCAAAGCTAGAATTCCCTCTTTAATATACGACTTCTATCTTCAGCTTTTTCCGTAGCCTTTCTACGGACTAATTTTATCAACAACTGTGAGTTGGATTCCCGACTCTTCGATTCACTTTTCTTTACAAAATCTACCTCTTCATTTGACAACTCTTTCTCATTTCATTTCATTCTCTCTCGATAACTCGCTAAACCCGAACTTATATAAAATATCTCATTTGCATAAATCACGCTTTGGCTCCCGGTGGAGATTGGTTGAAATAAAAAAAAACATTAAAGAATATATGAGAAGGTTAGTGAAATGCGTAAGAACCCGTCACAACCCCCCTCCGAGAAAAAAGCGTGACTTATTGAAGGTCTAAACGACCCGAAAGAACTCACGTAATACACCTAACGCCTGAAAAACACTGAACCTGCACAAAATTTTAACTCACTAACTTTAGAAATTTTAATTAAACTAGCACACAGAAATGACTACTCAAAGGGTACTCTCCACTTCATTTTATTCTTCTTTTACATAAATTCACTACAGTGCATCCCATTCGGGTGAAGATCAGGGGAAAACCTTCCTTTAAGGAAAAAACCCTGATCATGCACTTTACTTAAGTGCTAATAAACATAAAAATTTTTTACAATAATATCTTCGTATGACATCAATCTTTCATATCATCACTATGTTCAGGGACTGCTGCCTGGTTAGTCTTTAGATCCAATCTGCATAGGCTTCGTCTCCAACCACGGCCTCTGTACTGGATGACCTTGTCCTAGGGCTGTCCTCTCTGCGCTCCCACCTTCTGGGTCTCCTCTTCCATTGAATTCGCAGAAGCTGATATGCTCCTGCTGAGGCGTTCCTTCCATCTGCGGGATTCTGATTCTGGCTGCTGTCCACTCGTCGTCGGCTCCGGTGGTTGTAAGGGCAGTTCCGTTCCTGCTGGGCTGGACGGGATCTATTGCATTTGAATCTGCGGGATGGTCCTGGAATTGTTCCTTCCGATTTCCTCTCTTCACTGCGGGATGGTCCTGGAATTGTTCCTTCTGATTTCCTCTCTTCACTGTGGGATGGTCCTGGAATTGTTCCTTCCGATTTCCTCTCTTCACTGCGGGATGGTCCTGGAATTGTTCCTTCCGATTTCCTCTCCGATTCCACTTTTCTATATCGCTTTCTTGAGGGACGAGACGGCATTGACGAGGCCAACTTTCTCTTGCCACGGGATGCCTGGGCCTCCGGTCTCTTTTTCCTCTGTATGTTCTCAACCCAAGATTCGGGCCTTCCTCTTTTCTCTCTCTCCGTCCAACGTGGCTTTCTTTTCCTGAAATTGTATTTACCACCCCCTGAAGAAACAGTCGACTCCGTCCGCACACGCTTTCTCCTTCTCACCTCCTCTCCATCGCGTCTAACTCTGACTATATCTTCACTACCTTCCAAATTTCCGGATTCTGATCCTCTACGACAATTCCCATCACTTTCTGATTGCACTAATCTCGGCTGCCTATCATCCGACCTGTCTGATGCTACTGCATTATGATTACTATTTCCCGCAATTTCCGATTCGGCAACACTGTCCTCTGATTCTCTTTGATGGTAAATTCTCACCTGATCCACATTAACAGTTATTCTTTTAACAAACTTTAATATTACTAAATTATTATTTTTCACACTCAAAACTTTATAGGGGCCCTCAAACTTTGGCATAAATTTACCTACCATTTTCTTACTCGCCGAACTTAACGGGTGAGTTTGAACCAACACTAGGTCATCAACCTTCACATTAACTTCACGCCTCTTATTATAATATTTCGCCCACTTCTCGTGCTGGCGCTTTGTATGTATCCTAGCCTCCTCAAACAACTTTTCTATATTTCCACAAACTAAGTCTGATCCATCAGTTACCATTACTAATTTTTGAAATGGAGTGATTAAATTTCGACCTAAAACAATTCCGCCGGTGTTTTACCCGTTGTCTCATGTACTGCTGTCCTTAAAGCGTAACTAAACTCACTCAGAAATTGGTCCCAGTTAGTGTGATTATCCACGACAAAACTCGAAATCATTTTTAGAAGAGCACGATTAACTCTTTCCGTTTGATTAGCTTGTGGACGATATACCACAGTTTTAACGTGTTTTATGTTCAACCTGCGACATACTTGCTCAAAAACTTCAGATATCATTTGTGGGCCATTATCACTTATTAATTTAACTGGAGCTCCATAACGCGAAATATAATTCTCAAAAAATGCATTGGCAATTGCCTTAGCCGAAGCTTTTCGTAAGGGAACTATTTCAACTCATTTAGAAAAAGTATCCGTTATTACTAAAATAAATTTATAACATTCCGGACTAGTTGCAGGTATGGGCATAATAAATCTAAAGATACGATTTCATTCGGAAAATTCGTTACTATCGGAATTAATCAACTAGCTGGTAATCCATTCTTATAATTAAACTTCTGGCAACGATCGCAGGTTGATACATATTTATATATATATTTACGCATGTACGGAATATAACACGCGTCTTTTAATTTTAAGTAGGTTTTCCTTTTGCTTAGATGGCCCTCCATCGGCGAGTCATGGAATTCGCGCATAACATCTTTACGTAATGTTTTGGGTATAAATACCTTTAATTCACCTAGCGTGGTTGTATATTTTGCATAATTTAACAACCCATTTATTATTTTAAAGTCGCGGGACCAATTTCTACAGATTGACTCATTAATTGAACTATCATCAGGATTTTCTAAAAACTTTTAGATGTGACCCAACTCCGGATCATTCATCTGTTCTTCTCTCAACTGTTCCCTAGACGATAATACCAACGACCTAATCACCGCACAAGACACCTTTGCTTCCTCGTTATTATCTAACGGGTTTCTAGACAATATATCAGCCACCACATTCTGCGTACCTGGGCGATGCTCCCATTCCACATTAAAATCTGCCAACTTAAGCGTCCACCTTATCATTCTAGACGACAAATTCTTCCCGTTCGTTAATTTGATAAGTGCTGCATGGTCTGTTATCACCTTCACCGGCAAAGATCCGAAATAAGTGCGATATTTATATAATGCCCATATGACAGCCAAACATTCACGTTCCGTTACACTATAATTTCTCTCTGCGCGGTTTAATGTTCTTGAGGCAACCGCAATAGGCCTATTATTCTGCGTCAACACTGCTCCTACCCCTACTGAACTAGCATCCGTATTAAGTTCAAAAGCTTTGGAAAAATCTGGTAACTGTAACACGGGAGCTTCCGTCACTGCTTTCTTAATACGATCAAAGGCTTCCTGCGCCGATTCCGACCAACGGAACTTAGAATTTTTCCGTTTTAAATCATACTAAAGTTCACACAGGTCTGCGTAGTCCTTAATAAATTTTTGATGCTAACCCGTCATTCCTAAAAATTTTGCTACCTGTTTCGCAGTTTTCGGAGGTTTCATTTCAAGAATTGCTTTTACTTTCTCCTCGTCTGTTCTAACTCCTTCTTTATTAATAACTAGACCCAAATAACGTAACTGTTCCCTCGCGAAATGACACTTCTTACGATTCAACATTAAACCAGACTTTTGCAACAATCTGAATACTTCCCGTAAGTGCTCTACATGGCGCTCAAATATGAAGATGAAATGATAACATCGTACATGTAGCAAAAATTGAAACGCCAGAGAACTGGTTTAAGGATTGTTTCAATAGCCCTCTGAAAACTTGGAGCTGCCCTCGAAAGGCCAAATGGCATGCGAGTAAATGCAAAAGTACCATTTTTTTGTAACAAATGCCGTCTTATGAACATATTTGGGGTCTACCGCCATCTGAAAGTATCCGCTGCGTATAAATCAAGTGATGACATAATTTGGTGTGTGGAATATTAGTGATCAAATCATCAATTATTGGTAGCGGATATCATGGATACCTCGTGATCGCATTCAATTTTCTATAATCTATTGCAAACCTATAAGCTTCTGGGTCGTCTAACGGCAACCCGTTTTTCTTCCGACATAAAACAACTGGAGACGCGTAAGGCGATGTTGTTGGAATTATAGTTCCAAATCGTCCAACATCTTCTTAACGTGGTAGTCCCTGTTTGACCCTGTCATAGCGATAAGGTCTTGAAGAAACAGGAGGACTATCACCCGTATCAATTTCATGACAAAACACATGCGTCAGACCTGGCTTATCTGAAAACAAGCCTTGAAATTCCTTAAACAAAATCTGCAACTTCTGTTTTTGCCCTGCATTTAACTTAGTCTTTGATAAATCTATCTGAACCGGTTAGTCCGAAATTGCCACTTTCTCAATCTGCGAGTCCGGAATGATTAACGATTTCGTAAAAAAATCAAAACTTATCTTTGCATGCGAAATAAAATCAATGCCCAAGATGCATGGATATTGCATCTCAGCAATCACATGAAAATTTCACAACTTCAAAAATTCCCTTATCTTAATTCGTAACTCGACGGTTCCCAAATTTCTGCTTTGCGACCCTTGTGCCGTAACTACTTCTGCTAACGATTTCTTAATAGGACGAAAAGAAAAATATGATCGGTACGTATCTTCTGAAATAAATGACTTCTCCGCACCTGTATCCCATAGAGCTTTTACAAACGTGTCATGCAAAAGAATCGGCACATATGGATGTTCAACTGGTGATAACCGTAATGAATTAAGCTTAATCCGATTAGGAGGATTTGACTCAGCTAGCGACCGCTTACCTCCCGCAACACGATCTCTTAGAAAGTTTAAATTGGTATTTTCTTGCCTTATGCTGGTGCAATCAACATGACTCTAATTCCGCCTTGTTGGATCTTTACTAGGACCCTTCCTAACCACCATTCTTCTGTTCTCGTAACGATCTGTTCTATGATTTGGTTGGTTGTTGCGGTTTCCTCCCTCGAATCCCTGATTTCGATAATCACGACGAGAAAAATTATTCGCACCTCTGCTTACTCCTCTCTGATCATTTTGTCTATTTCCGACCCCTGCATCTCTCCAATTTCCATTATTTCGTCTTTCCGCAGGATTCCTACTCATATCCCAACCTCGTCTAGCAAAATTATTACTCGAACCCTGGGTTTCTCTGCAGCTATGACGTTCCTCACACCGATCCACCAACTCTAACAACTGAACTTTCGTTGTGGGGTTTCGAACCTCTAAATAATCCATAATCTGGGGTTGGAGTCGCATTACTATGTGATCGACCAATTTTAACTCATTATAATTAAAATCTAAAGTCTTATGTATTTTTAATAACTGGTAAATAAAATCGGACGGGGCCTGACCTCTCCACTGCTTTGATGAAAAAAACTGAGCCTCTAACTCCGATTTATTCCGTACCACTGGAAAACTATCCGACAACTTCTTTTTAAGCGATGTGAATGCAGTCGCTTCTCCATTTACACACGCAAATCCAATGACCTCAATGGTAATTTCATAATGCCTCTCTCCTATAAGTCTTGGTTCCTATTGGCGAAAGACTCTGGTAATCGGTTTTCACAATCTTCTCTTGATGTCAATTTCTTATCACCAAGGAAGTTTTGAAATGCAAGGAAAACACTGCATTCGGATCTCTACTGTCAACAATTGGACCGTTTTAGATAGCAATTGACCAGAAACGGCAAGAATTGGCCAACAAGGAGAGGTGTTGTGTTCCATCAGAGCAACCCCCAGGCCACATTATCTATAGAAACTCCCAGAAACTCCGGGAGCTTGGTTAGGAAATTTTGATGCATCCACCATATTTCCTGGCACCAAGTGATTACCCTGTTTTTCTTGCATTTCAAAACTTCCTTAGTGATAAGAAATTGACATGAAGAGAAGATTGTGAAAACCGCTTACCAGAGTCTTTCACCAATAGGGACCAAGATTTTTATGAGAGAGGCATTATAAAACTACCGTTAAAATGGCAACAGATCATAGAACAAAATGTTTCATATTTGACCAAAGTTGGTAATCCGAAACATGTTAAATAATGTTTTGAAGTTCACGTAAAAATAATGGATTTCTTTTCCCCCAACCTAATATATACATGGGACTATAATGAATCGGAAAAAAATGAAGGGTTATGAGGGAGGGTCCGGACCCGTGTGGGCCTCTTCCCCGCCCTTGTATGCACCACTGACACAAGGTGGACCGCAACTCCTTGAAAAAATTACAAGCAGCCCGCGCCCTGGAAAAGTCTGCCCACACTTGATTTAAATAAAGCTAAATATATCTGTGCCTCTATTTTACGAAACTCAATACAACGAGTTTCTCTATTTTGCGAATTTTTTCTTGGAACATTTTATGATATTCTTCGTAAAATAACTTCCAAATAGCGAAGTGCATTTTCCATTGAACGAGATTTTTCTCGTGTGTGTGTGATTTGATTTTTCTCCCCCTATTTCTAAAGTATTTCTGAACCTTCGTATGATATGATAAAATTATTTGAAACTTTTCGACGCTGATTACCGTGTGGAGAAAATACGTATGAACTGTTTTTTTGGTGCATTACAAAGATACGAGGCACGCGCGTTATGAGAGAAAACATTTTTTCAAACAAACAAAACCAAAATATTCAAACAAAATTAACAGACTTTATCAGCACTTAAATTTACGGACGCTATGTGTTTAAGTTATAAAAATTGCTGATTATAAAAATAATTAAGTTTTAAATTACTCGCAGGCTCAAAATTAGAAATTGTCACAAAATTATTTTTTAAGCTGAAAATACAATGCTCAATTTTTCCTTCTCTTGTTATCTTTGCACATTTCTTTTGGGGTGATAAGATATATAAAATAAATAGATATTAATTTACAAAAAAAAGGTGAGAATAGTCACTATTTTAGTAACGATATTAGTTTTTATGTATTTAAAATTTGTTTCATGGTTTAAAAAGTATAGTAAATATATAGATCTATTATACTTCAATTGAACGAATTTTCAACATGATGAACTTTTTTTCGGGATTTAGCGACTTTGTTCAATAGAGGTCTGACTGTATTTCACCATGTTTTTATTAACTTGCTTTCTTGCATGTCTGTCTGGGTGGAATTTTGTAATTGATTTTAAACTAACTTCCCGATGATCTAGAGACTTGAAATTTGGACCATAGCTCAGAAGTGGATGGTAATGCATGAAAATGTGCATAAAAACATGGTACATTAAACCTTTTTGATGTGTAACATCTTTCCTCTCGATTGCTGGAGATTTGTGGGAGTGATTTCCTGAAAGGGGACGGAAATGTGTAACAGGAAGTTGGGGAAGTGCGCGCTATTCAGTGAAGTTCTATTTTTTCCTCCTTCATTCGGGAGGAGCTCCCCCCTATCCCCCATCCCCTGCGGTCTAGGTCATGGGATCTTTGTTTTTGTTTTCTCACTTTAGGATCAGAGAAGAAGCTAAGTCCTTTAGGCAGAGACGTGGTTACACAATGACGAACGTGTTTTGATACCTGACTTCGATTGCTGCGTACAATTTAAACGACCGGGACACAGAGCAGCTGGTGTTGCGATCTATCGTAAACAGAACGACTCACATGTTGTGGCTCGACATATGGATATTACTTATCGTCAAACAAGTGGACTGGGTATTGTTAGTCAAGATATTGGGGACATATGTGCGGCAGAATGCTTATTTGAAAATGGACAAACAGTGATTTCGGTGGTCGTATACATTTCTCCGAATCAAACGGTTCAAAAAATTAAAGATTTCCTGCATTTTCCTACTTTTACCATATACCAAAGGTGGTTCTGCTCTTTTTTTTAAAAAAAAACTATCACTGGTTTCCCATGATTTTGAGTGGTGATTTTAAAGTTAACTTTAGTTTGCTAGAAGCCGAGCCACTCATAGCTTTTTTGAATGATGAACTCAATCTCGAACTGAACACAAATCGAAATGTTTCGACAACTAACAGTGGTACTGTGTCGCCCATCCGGTATGGTGGTTAGCGACGCTGACTGCTGTGGCGCAGGACCTGGGTTCGAATCCTGGAGAAGGCATGGATGTCTGTAAATGCATAGTACCTTCGCGGCATGGGGGGTACTCTAAATAGCCGTCGAGCCGCAAGTCTTCTCGTGAGGTTGGTGGAAAAGGAAGAGAGGTGGGAGGCCCCTGACCACCCCTAGGGTGTTCTCCCTCAAAATTGGGGTGGAACCGAGCCAAAACGTACTGTCACCTGCATGGTGCTCAAAGCTACGGCTAACGACAGGCGTACAATCTAGCCCTATGCCATGATGAATTTCGTGGGCCTCGATCTGACTACGTCAGACAGGTGGCATTAGTCACAACAACACACAACAACAGTGGTACTATTATTGACGCTATTTTTCAACGGTTTTTAAATACTTGGAAAACACAAGTATATGTGTCATATTTTAGTTATCATAAATTATCATTACCGCTCTTCCCCAATTGAACAAGAATAATTTATTTGATTAAAAATTGCATTACTCCTTGTGTTAATTAAATAAAATTTTCATTAAAGATATAATTATTCCATAGAAAATTATTTCCAATCATACTCGTTTCATTTTTTTCAGGATTTAAGCTGCTATTGCGAATTTACCACGATAACATGTCAGATGTTACACATCATATGCGACTACTGTAAGGCTCGTTTCTTTTCTTTTTTTATTATAAAATTGCTTCTTATAAGTTACTTGATTACGTCAACTGTGGCGAAAAAACGCGTTTGTGCGCTTGCTGTAGAATTTGTTTTGAAAACAACAGTCAAGCAGTTTCGATCTATCGAAAATTTTATGCCTTCGTTTTGTACATGATTGCGTTACTCTTAATGATGAAGGATTTTCCCGAAATTATTGCGCAGTAATCACCTCGTTGCGCATTCGTTGGTTTTAATTTTGGAATCTGTTCTGAGCCTCTCTCTCTAAATTCCTTAATATATAAACAACACTCTAAAACCAACTGATAACCGATATATTACCCCCCAAAAATGTTTTCAAATGTCGCTAAGCATGAAAAAATATATATCATGAAAATGTCCTCTCGTGTTTTTTATTGCGTTATTTACTGATTTATTTTATTGTATAGAATTATTTTTGCGAATTCAAAGAAGCCATCGGAAAAATTTAAAATATTTGTGATTGTATATTACAATACTAAACAGTATTTAAGCAAAAATTCTTTTTCAACTTAGGTGGCAACAAAAGCAAAATATAGAAGCAAATTAAACGCAGAATATGAAATGAGACTGTAGATAACTTCAATGGATCTGACAGTTTGTGTAAATTAAAATGCAAGCCCATCCTAGTTACTAAATAGAATACCAGGGTAGGTGACACGTAGAGTACGAATTAATGCATGGAATCCATTTATCTTCTGTAAAATGTTTTAATAAAATTACAATTTTTCTCTTTAATTGTCTTTACACAAAGTACCTATAACATGTGCTGATCTACTTTAAATGATATTTTTTAAGAGGTGTCTTTCTCCAAAGCCCTTATAATATTTTAACTCTACATTTTCTGTGAATCGATACAATTTGAAGAACACTGCAAATGTTTTTAAAAATACCTTGCACAGATATTTTGAAATTAAATTTTATCTGCAATGTCTCTAATAATCATATGAAATTCCGGGAAATATCCAATTTCGTGATCTTTCAACCTACACAATAAATGCAGTCTTCTCAGGGATATGGAGGAATCTGGTGGGAGAGCTCGAATATATGTACAGCGTGGGTCGATAAAAACCTACTTCCTTTCTCCCCCCCCCCTTCCGTCGTCCCTCGCATTTTACGATCAATTACTGAAATCAAATATCACCTTTCTGCTCAGAAGAGAAAACTTAAGACACCTGTTTTTTTATTATTGCTCAGAAATTTCCCAGAAATGAAATCTCTTATAAATAAAACGGCTAAATCTTTATTTGAAATTTTGAGTAAATACTTTGTAAGCGTTACTGCAACGCCTGAATTTTAGAATTCTCATTCTTGAAAATTTGTAAGACCCTGTGTTTAAGTTTTATTTAAAGAGCGGCCGTTACCGACACGCGTTGCTTCCATGATGTTGAGGGACTGTGTGATGTTTTTTTTTAAATTATTGATAACTAAGTCCTAGAATTAAACGTTCAATTGTATTCCTTTTTACAGCGCTCGTTTCTTGATTTGAAAACAGACGTTTCCAAAACGTCCGTGTAACATCCTCCCCCTTGGGAGTCGATTTCCGCACAATCGTTCTTAGCGGATGTCTGCTCAACAAAAGAAACATGCTTGTCGAATTTCAAGTGTGCAGATCAAATAATTCAAAAACAGGATTTTTTTTTATCTATAACAGCCTTCCCCCGTCTTTGGAAATTTATTTTCGCAAGACCGGTTCAAAGAGATATCTACTCAACTAAAGATCTACTACTTCCAAATTTCAAGACTGTCGGGCTAATAGTTCAAAAGTGGCTATTTTTGTTAACAAAGCCCTCGCAACTCCCCTTTGGAGTCGACTACCACAAAAACCGTTCTTAGAGGATCTCTACTGAACGTTAGAAACATGCCTGCCAAATTTCAAGTCTGTGGGTCTAATCGTGACGGAGATCTCTTGATGAGTGAGCTTGTAGTTTGGTAGGCATGTTTCTTTCATGAAGTAGAGATCCTCAAAGAAAGGATTTTGCAAAAATTGACCCTGGCATTGCCTGGGCGTAAGGGACGCTATACATAAATATTCCCCTTTTTCAACAATTATACTTATAGACTTGAAATTTGGTATGTACGTTCCTTTAATGGAGTAGAGATGCGTGACAAAAGGGGTTTGTGTAAATTGATCCCTAAGAGCCATTGAGGAGGATTAAGGGGTGTTTTAGATAAATATTCCCGTTTCTGAACTGTTAGATCTATAGACAGGGGCGTAACCAGTGGCGTAACGTACACCCCCGCACTTCGGGGGGGCCAAGGCTTCAAGTGGCCCAAAGCCTGACTGACGCCCTTCCGCAGATTTCCTCAAAATTCGCATTAGATTTTTTAAAATCCAACTTTTAAGCGATTTTCCAATTGGCGATCTAACGTCATTCAAAATTAAAATTTTAATGCACTCATTAGATATCTTAGATCCAATAACCAAATCAAAAAACATTTTGTTTGATCTACTGTAATCCCCGTGACGAGAGATACTTTGCCTTAGTGGGTTTTTTTTTTCAAACCTAAATTACTAACAGATAAAATAAAAGTTAGATGGAGAATCGGGGATATAATGCTAGAAAGATAAAGAAATTCTGTTATTATTATAGTATACGTTACATTAGCTGTAGAGAGAGAGAAAAAAAAATGATTTACTTTCTACCGAAGTTGCAGAGTAACTTATTGGCAACTTTAGTTCCCTCTAACCCTCATGTATTTCATTTTCATTTAGTGAAGTCGTAAATAACGTACATCTGTTATGCTTTTTTCACGTGAAATAGTATTGCGATACTTGGAAAACCATAGAGAGCATTTAAATAAAATTTGGTCAGACTTATGAGTATTCAATCAAATAAAGCATAATGAGAAACGTTTCACAAAATTGCTTTTAGAACAGACATCGCTATTTTTATTTAATGCACTTAAATATAGGGTGTGTTCCTATACTCTTAAAATGTTTCCATCTCACTTCTCGCTTTCATTATTAGAACAGTATTTTTTTAATCGGAATTTAATATTCAGGTTCAAAAAAAGGTATTTTTTCAAAAAAGACAAGAAGAAACGTGCCTCTAAAATGAGTGGAGTTAAAAAAAACTTTGAATGTTTCTCAAAAACGGAAAATTCGGAAGGAAAAGGAGTATAATATTTATTGTAAATGTGTAAAATTGGATAAATTTGTAATATCTGCAAGTACATAATCTTGTGCCAGTTCTCGTTGTAGTAATGCTAGTGAACCTGATGAACAAATCATGGAAGTGAAAACTAATTCACAAGAAAAAACACAGTTTCAGTTATTTCAGCTAATAAGGATACTTTATCTAAAGAAAGGAGTTGTAAGACGAAAACTGAGAAAAACAGACTCGAATAGAAGTGATTTTGCGCTTTATGTAGGTGCTCATTTAGATACAGATTTAAGGGAATGAATTTTCTTTTAGTCTGTGGATAAGGAATAGTAGTTGTTTCTTTATCTTAGCACGCGGAATGTATCAGTTTTTTTATTTCTTTTTTAATTAAATCATTTTTGCATCATACAATGAACTCTCTTTTTCAAGAGTGGCAGTATTTATGCTAGAATATAATCGAACTTTAGATCAAGCTCATCCCGGGATTTAGGAACAAACAATAAGGTAAGCGATATCTTTTTTCTTTCACAAGAATTTGAAAACGAAAATTATTTTACAGTGTTCGTGTCTTTCTTAATGTATTATTTTTATTTAAGTTACCAGGTTATCTTTCGACTGTTGTTAGAGAGATTTTCCTTTTTAATAAATACCATAAATACTCTCTAATGTTAAAGGTTATTTACTTCGTTTATTCAGTCTCAAGTTGATTTTATATTCAGTTATAAGTTTAATGTTTGTTGTTGTTGCTTATGCCACCTGATCAAGGTCCACGAAGTTCATTGCGGCTAAGGGTTAGAATTTTACGCCTGTCGTTAGCCTAAGCTTTCAGCCCCGCGAAGGTGACAGTATGATTTTGCTCGGTACAACACGATAGATGGTGACACCAATTGGACCCATTGATTTAACGAGCATGTACTCCGTGTGTACTCGGCGAGCAGGTGGCGTCGGGCATCGAACCCAGGCCTTCCGGTCTGGCGTCCGAGTTAATTTTGTATTCAGTTATAAGTTTAATGTTTAAATATTTTTAGATGATGTGTATGACATTATGTTTGGTTTTGTAATCCTTTGTAAGATCTAGCTTGGGGCCCAAAACCTGACCTTGAGAGGGGGGCTATTATTTTCCGTTACGCCACTGCAGCTATTAAATAGCTCATTATCCTTTTTCAATAATTTTTACAGTTACTACCAAAACAGTGAACGCAGACTTTTTCTACTTGATTTTTGTTGGTATCGCTACAAACCTGTTTTTATTTTCAAAAGCTATGGAAAAAAAACAGAGTTTACTTTTGTTATTCTCAACACTTGGAATGAACTAAATAAGATATTTTTTAAAAAATTTCAAATTCTGGTTTTAAATTTTGTTGTTGTTGTTGTTTATGTACGCAGTAGTAGATGAACGCAGACAGAATTTGAAAAAAAAATTTTAATGATATTTTATTTAGTTCATTCCAAGTATTGAGAATAACAAAAGTAATACAAGATCTCGCTTGGGGCCCAAGACCTGACCTTGCGGGGGGGGGCGATTATTTTCCGTTATGCCACTGGGCGTAACTACCGCCGTATCAATGATACGGGGCTCCCGAGGTACAGGAACTCAACATGTGTAAGCAAAACAACAACAACAACAAAATCGTAAAATATTAAGGGGTTCCAAAAAAAGGGCTCCCAAGGAATTGTGATACAAGGCCCACTCAAGATTAGCTACGCTAGTACCTATATATTTGAAAATTGGCAAAGACGCTCATTTCATGGAGTAGAGACCCGTTTTAAAATGTTTTGCAGAAATTGACTCCAAGGAGAGTTGTGTGCGAGGGGTTAAGGGAAGTTATATATATATATATATATATATATATAGAGAGAGAGAGAGAGAGAGAGAGAGATAAAATATTCCTGTTTTTGAACTGTTTGACCCACATACTTGAAATTTGGTAAGCATGTTTCTTTTGTTGAATAAAGATCCGCTAAGAATGGGGATTTTCTGGAAATCAACTCCTATGGGGGAGAGGGAGTAACTAGGGCGTGTTTATAAAGAAAACTTTCCGTAGTAAAACTACTAGATCAAGAATAATGAAATTTGCCATGCATGTTTCTTTTGCTGAAAATTGAAATCCACTAAAATAGGTCATAAGAAAATAAGACTCACAAAGAAGGTTACAAGGCTTATTAGACTGAAAATGGGTTTTACTGAAGTCCACTTCGGGAAGTGCGTTAAAGATAATTTTACTTCGATTTTAGAAATTATTATTCACATGTCCTGTCCTTCTAAAGCAAGAAGTGAGAGTTGTAAAAATGTTTTTAATACAACCGAATGATTAAAGTTAGGACTTATATCAATAATTTATATATATAAAGTATACATTCGCATGCAACATCATGAAATGCCCAGCGAATCGGGTGGGTAACGGTTAGTATAGTGTTACGAATTTTGTGTAATTAATACTTAAAATAATGTAAATAATTTTTATCTGAATGTTTAATACATTAATAATACTCTCTGTTGTATTTATTTTATGATAAAAATTTTAATAAAGTCGACTCTCGCTAATTCAAACTTTCGATCATACGTCGCTAATTAGAAGTATATGCTCAGCCCCCAGAAAAACTCTTGATATTTCGGACTAAAACAATACTTTTTGGTACACTCAATATTTCGATGTAAAATGTGTGGCTCGCCCAACTACAACACGCAATAATTCGACTCTCGGCAATGGGAACGCTTACTATCTAGAGTCCTGCAGCAAACAGGTTGGAGCTTACATGTTTTGTGTTGTATTTTCTCTGCATGTCTCCCTGTAACGTAGCATCTCTGGGGACCGTCTGTTTTTCACCTCTTCTTTGTATTTCCCGGTTCCTCAGGCGAAAAAACACTCTTATTGCTTTCCTTCTTCAAGAGGGCAGTTCTGGCCTCAGCCGTCCATATCTTTTGATTAAGACGTGGCCTTGTTACACATGTGTTCAGAATTGGATGGCCCGCTATTGTGATGAAGAGATACGTACGTAAAGTTGTGTTTTTTATTTTTTGCGTCGGAATGTCATAACGATTTATGGTTTATGTGTGTAACTTATAGCATGTGGCACCAAATAGGGCACAGGCAGGACTGGATCTTACCTTGAAGAACCAATGGTGTTGGGGAGAGTGTCTGAGGGAACCGGGTGTGAAACGATTTTATTTCCAATGAGCAATGGAAGAGATTTGGTGGGGTGTGAAAGAGTCCTGTTTGAGAATTACTACATAAATGTATTCCTTTAACACATGACTTTTAACTACTGTATAATGTTTATTGTTTTAAAATATTTTAAAGTAATTTTATACGTAAGTACAATTGTTGTTTTATTACATAGTTTAAAATTTAAATGTGTTAGAAAAAAAATTCAGGAGGTTTTTTTTTCACTCTCTTGATAATTCGAACAATTAATAATTCGAAGTTTTTCATTGGTCCTTTCAACTTCGAATTATCTATAGTCGACTGTATTTGCAAGCAACCCTGCCCTTGACATTACAATGGCATTTGTAATCAAAACTTGGCGAAATGTTGGCAATACAGCTAAGTTGGTGACCACTTTGTCAGAATGGCGACCATTTTTGACGACTTGTCTATCCTATGGATGCTTACAGGAGAAGTCTATTGACATCCCGACGCAAGCGAATCTTTCGAGAGAGAGGAGAGCCCTGCACACTCTAAATAGCAGTCTCTCTCTGAAACTGAATCGGTTTTACTTCAGTTGTCTACGGATGAGAGATTGCTTGCGAATAAACTTCAACGCTTGTGTTTCTAGAGACTGATAGTCGTGTTTGAGCACTAGAGAAGATGTAAAAACCTACAAGGATTTATTAAGCGAAGGGTTTGTGAGTTATTTTGTATTTCAAGGGATTGTTTTTCAAAATAAAATTTCATCGCTCCTGTTTTGCTCTTTGAGACTGATATCATAAAATCCTCGAACCCCGATCTATGTAATTACATATTCGCAAGAAAAGAAAAACACCCACATTCATTGGAATTTTTATTAATATCGCTTAGTCTCCTTTTGAAGGAGGTTTCTGAAGATTCAATATACAGTCGACTCTCGATAATTCGGGGGATCAATGAAAAACTTCGAATTATCAATAGTTCGAATTATCAAAGGGGTAGAAAAAAAACACTCAAAATACACGAAGAGAAATTTTTTTCAAACACATTTAAATTTGAATCTATGTAATAAAGCAACAATTGTGTATATATGTATAAAATTATTTTAAAGTATTTTTAAAAAGCACATATTATATTCAATATAAATATTATACATAAGTTAAAAGTCCTGTATTAAAAGAATACATTCAATACATACATACACAATCCTATGCATCTCATCTCCACAACAGAGGACCCTAATTTATGAATACATGTGCATCAAGGCCACGTGTTAAACGAAAGATATAAACGGCTGACAACAGAGGCGGTTGGTCTATTGTCCACTTGAAGAAGGAAAGCAATAAAAGTGTCTTTTTGCCTGAGGAACCAGAAAACACAAAAAAGGGGTAGCATACAGACGGTCATCAAAAGGGCTACATTACAGGGGAGACACTAGGTACAATACAACGCAAAACTTGTAAGCTCCAACCTGTTTGCTACATGAGTGTACATGACAGTGAGTGTTCGAATTGTCGAGAGTTTTATAAAATAGCTTCAAATTATCGCGTGTTGTAGCCTGGCCAGACACAGATTTTACTTCGAAATATTGAGTGTACCAAAACGTATTGTTTTAGTTCGAGATATCAAGAGTTTTTCTAGGCGCTGAGCATATACTTCGAATTAGCGAGAGGTTCGTATTATCGAAGGTTTGAATTATCGAGAGTGGACTGTATCTGTAAAATAGTTCTCAGAATAAATTACAATTTTTTTTCTGTAAAGAATCTTATTATTATTTTTTTCCTTCTTCTTTGGAAGCGTTTTTAAATAGTTACGAGAATTCCTGAACTTGAAGTATAATTAGGCTATTTGTTGTTGTAAATTTCACAAGAAAAAGAAGCCCAAACCTTAAAGATCAGACTGGTTTTCTTTTCTTGATGTAGCAAAAGCAATAATACCAATAAAATTGTATGAAAAATATGGAATTTTCATTAAACCGAAACCATCATTCTTTGCCTCTCTTATATTTGTTGTACAAAATAGGCAGAATTTGTGACCTCTTTGTAGAGGAATAATGATAGGGATTTTTTTTTCTTTCTGCAGAAATCGATTCTAGCAAAACTGATTCTTACTTGAATTGACTTCTGATATTCTTTGAATTCTTACAATTGTATGTGTAGGGGGGGGGGGTTTATTTCAAGAACAATTTTTAACAATTTTCCACCGTGGGCAAATACCTCGATGTTAAAAGTTGTTTTTAATACCTTCTCATGTAACAAAATATCTGTTAGAATAGTTTTATAGGACATAATATGTTGTTGTTTCTTATCCACTGGATCGACAGAAATATCTAGAAGGCCTATGAAGCCGTGCATTTTTAAGCAATGAAGAACATTATATAAGACAACGTATAAAAAATATAAAAATGAAACATTAGAAGAATTTTTTTTCAATGTTGGGAAAAGTAAAAATAGAAAGTATGCTGCTCCCCCCCCCTTTTATTTTTAGCTTTGCATAATACAAATATTTGTCTATTACTATCCACTACCAGCCCACTACCAGTTTTATCTTTTATCACTAAGCTTTTTTAAAGTATTGAAAAATATTCCTATACAATTCGCCTGTTGATTTAAGTAGGTCAGAACTTGAATTTATCCTTTACGCTTCCGTTACCCCCCCCCCCTTCTCCCCCAAACGATTTCCACAAACCTCATTTTTAGCGGATTGCTGGTCATTAGAAGGAACATGTTTTCCAAATTTCAAGTCTGTGGGTCTAACAACTCAAAAACATGAATTTTATTTACAACTAGCTGTTACCCGCCCGCTTCGCTGGGAATTTCATGATGTTTTGTAAATTTTTACTGCTTATATGTATGTATAAATTATTGATATCTAAGTCCTGCATTAAGAATTCGATTGTATTGAAAAATATACTTATACCTGTAACTGTCGCCTGTTGATAAAAAAAAGGGGCAGAACTCATCTAATTTGTGTTTTCTAAAAATCTCTAAAATTGAAGCATAGAATGATGTTTGCTCTTTCGTAACTCAAAAACCAAGTGGATTCCCGCAAAACCAATTTTCGGTGGATCTCTACTCCGTAAATTGAAACATGCAAGCCAAATTTCAAGTCTAAATCTAACAGGAAAAAAAAACAAAAGTTTTACTATCAATATCCCCGTAATCCCGTTGAGAGCCGTTTTCCAAAATAACCGCTCTTAGCGGATTTCAACTCGGATCCCTATTCAACAAAAGAAACATGCTTAACAAATTTCAAGTATATGGGTCTAACAATTAAAAACATGAATTTTTTTCTGTAACTCCTCTTGACCCCTCGCAACCCTCCTTGGGGGTCAATTTTCGTTTTACTCTTTGTTAGACGAACTCTATTCCATGAAAGGAACATGCCTACCAATTTTCAAGCAGGATGATCAAATAGTTTAAAATGGAAATATTTATCAATTACGCCTCTTAATCTCCCGAAATTAAACTTAGTAGTTCATATTCGCGAAACCCATTTTGTAGCGGTTCTCTACTTTACGAAAGGAATCTGCTTATCAAATTTCAAGACTGTGCGTCTAATAGTTTAAAAATGGGGATAATTATCTCTAACGCCACTTCTGGGTCTGTTTTCACAAAACCAATTTTGTAGGGGAATTGCACACTATGAAAGGAATCTGCTTAGCAAAATTTGAAGACTGTGCGTCCAATAAATTAAAAATGCAAAAAAAAAATAATAATCAATAACGCCCCTTGAACCCCCGCAACCGGCCATGGGGTCGATTTTCACAAAACACATTTTGTAGTGTATCTCTATCCTATGAGAGGAATCTGCTTACCAAATTTCAAACTGTGCGTCTAATAGTTTAAAAATAGAAATAATTATTTATATCTGCCCTTAACACCCCTTGGGGGTCAATTTTCTCCAAACCCGTTTTGTAGCGGATATTTACTCCTTGAAAGAAACATTCCTACCAATTTTCAAGCAGGGAGGTGAAGTAGTTTAAAAACGAAAATATTTATCTAGTACGCCACTAAATCCCCCGCAACACCATTTAGAGGTCTGTTTTCACAAAACCTTCTTATAGCTGATCTCTACTCTATAAAAGAAATCTACTTATCAAATATAAAAACTGTGCGTCTAATAGTTTAAAAATGGAAATAATTATCTATAACGCCCCTTAAGTCCCGCAACGCCACTTGAGGGCAATTTTCACGAAACCCATTTTGTAGCGTATCTCTACCCTATGAGAGGAATCTACTTACTAAGTTTCAAGACTACGTCTAATAACTTAAAAATCGGAATTTCTAACGCCCTTTAAACCCCCGCCCCCGCAAACAATTGCTGCTAATTTGAAATTACAAACAGACACTTCAATTTTATTTATTTGTATAGATATAGATTGGGATTATAATAACTATTGTTTAAATGTGACTAAAAATGTAAATAAAAAAAAAATAAAGGATTAAAACTAACCGTAAAACTTATCAATTTTTTGTTTCTTGCATTGCTTTTTGCTTATGAAGCCTTGATTTATTATTTTTAAAAGTGCATCCGAAACAGCCGATGCTCTACTTAACTGAACAGTGTGAGATAACTATCATAAAAAAAAATTATGGCACGTGTCAGCGTATTATCATGTGCGCGTAAATTTATTATGTCTCATGAAGAGCATCGGTCGCCAGTAAACAAAACAACGACTTCATTAGCTCAGCTTGGCGTTCAATTTGGCGTTCATCTTGGCATTCAGTTTCACGTTCACCCGTATAGTTTCCGTTCCCGTAAGAATACGGGAATAAAATATAGCCTATATTACTCCCCGTTAATGTAGCTTTCCATTAATGAAAGAATTTTTAAAAATCGCACCAGCCGTTTCCGAGATTAGCCGGAAACAAACAGACAGACAGACAGACAGATAGACAGACACAGACAAAAATTTTAAAAATTGGTTTTTTGTTATGAGTACCGTATATACTTTTAGTGCATTAAGTAAAAAGCTGCTAATTTGAAATTACAAACAGACACTTCAATTTTATTTATTTGTATAGATGTCCTCCTAAGAAAAATACCACCTCCCTAGGGAGGGAAATAATTTCAGTAAGACCCGTTCTTAGCGAAGCTCTACTCAAGAGAAGAAACAGGTTTTCCAGATTTCGAGTCTGTAAGTCTAATCGCTCAAAAACATTTTTTTTTTTATCTATGACACCACTGCAACCCCCCCCCCCCCGAAAGTAGATTTCTAAAAAAAATCCGCTTCTTAGCAGATCTTTCTTCAACAGAAGGAAGACTTTCGCCACAAGCCTAATATTTCAAAAACGGGAGCTTTTGTTTCTAACACCCTTGCAGCGCAGCAACGTGAGGAGTAGATTTACGCGCAATTCATTCTTAGCGGATCTCTACTCACAAAAAAATAGAAACAGGCTTATAAAATTTCAAGGTGTTATTGCACTAAAAAGGGGAATTTTTCTCTGTAATGACCCTTGGGTATCGATTCCCACAAAACTTATTCTTATTGCGTCGTTTCTCAACAGAAAGAACATGTTTGCTAAATTTCAAATCTGTGGGTATGATAGTTCTGAAAGTATCGTGATGAGTGAATTTCGAAAATTTGTGTAGTAAAGTGTATAAAGTATATAGAAAAGTTTATAAAGTAAAGTATAGTAAAGTGGTCCTCCCCCCCCCCTTCTTCCTGGGCAGAGGACCGGTGCCGGTCCGGGGATCAAATAGTATCGGGTCGAGCAAGGAACATTAAATTATTTCTTTCTTATTTACTGCAGTGTATTTCTGTCGGGGCTGTGCGAATTTCTATGGAAACCACTTTATATTCATTTTTGGATATAAGGGTATTTTATTTTGGTGGCATATTTAAATAAAATTAAATTAAAAATTTTTCTATCAAATCAATTTAAAATATAAAGAATTAACGTGGTAAAATTATCAAACGTTGACCGATCCGTGGCAATAAAAAGGTTCGGAAGCACATGTATAGTACATGTAAACAGAGAAATTATTCGTGATATGAAAGGGGGAAAAAAACTGAAATCTACACTACCTTTGAAAATACCTTCGTTTTATCTTTTTCTTGCTTGGTACATCATTTTTTGAGTTCCCTAAGAAATCTATTTGAGTTTGGAATATAGTTAAAATGAGATGTTACAGCAGATGAGAATATATAGTGAAAAAAATGTGAAGAATAGTGTTTGCAATTAAACATTTTACAATGATTATCATCTCGTTTCAGTTTTCCACAGACCACTTGTATAGTTCAGTTTTCTAAATTGAGCTATTGAAATGATCGGTGCCAACCAATGCATCCAATTAGCTAAGGTCTTCCACTTCACCAACGGCCAATCTTATTTCAACTATCCATGCCACCGCCATCCGATGTCATTCAAAACACGCCTTCCGTGCCTGCCATTGATCTGTCCTTCTAATTGTATAAGGAATCGCCAAAAACTTATATACTGCTCTAACAAAATAATTCCAGTGTATTTTGAACAGACACCAGAAACATGACGTACATTATGGGGGGGGGGCAGGATTCTAGAGGGCCCAAAGCTTGACTAATACCAAGTACGTATTTAGCCAATTAAAAATATATTAAAGGTAAAACCTGACTTTACAAAGGGGCCCTAACGTCACTGACAGGGACGTCTTAAGGCATGGGTTAACTAGACTCAGGCAGTGTTGCCAGATCCTACGATTTTTCGCGAATTTTGCTACCTTTTGAAAACTTTTCGCTCCTTTTTTATCCTATTGCTACTTCGCGAATTTTACGCAACTTCACTTTATGGTTCTGTTACTTTTTGCTGCTTTCAACATCGCATAAAAGTAGTGGAACAAGTTCGAAAAAAATAAGTTATTTGGAAAAAAACACCCAAAAAAATTGATGACTTTAGTCGCCAATAAAAAACATGGGGGAACTCCAAAACGTCACGGAACGCTGTAGGAAGTTGATTTTGGTTATGTCTTTTTGAATAAACAAAAGTAATACAATATCTCCAGAATCTACGAAAGAAATCTATTACAGATGTCATAATTTTCTCGAAATTTCATATGAGCAACTTTTAAACCAATTTTCTTCAAATTATGTAACTTAAAAAAAGATAAATAATTTTCCCCCTGATATTTTTTAAAATTCAAATTGTCCTTCTTTTTATGATTTATCTTTAGAATTACCAAAGCATTCTAAATTGGATGTTCTGGAGAGTAAGTGGAGATAATTTTTTAAACACACAGTTTTTCATTCAGAACAAGCTTTTAAAAGATGGAGCAAATTTTTAATATAAAATACACAGTTGGAAATCAGTTTTTAAGAGATTTAGTTGCATTTGTTTTAAAGCTTTACAGGCTACTCATAAGTAATGCCACTGTGGAACGGGTATTTTCAGAGCGACGTCAACAAAGACAAAAATAAGGAATCAAATATGCCTTGAACTATTGGATTCAATTCTGAGAATCAAAATGACTTTGGGAGAACGATGGACTTGCTGCGTTGATTTTATTTCATCACCACAAATATTTCAATATAATTCACAAATATGTAAAAAGACACAGATCAGGATATTGAGCAGGAAGAATTTGAACGTTTTAATGAAAGCATTTTAACGTATTTTTAAAAAAGTTTTACAGATATACTAAAATTGAAAAGTATATATTTAGAATTGCAAGTGAAAATCGATTTGCTATCCCCCCCCCTCTTCGAGCTACTTTGCTGCATAAGTTGGTGGCAACACAGGTACAAAGCCACGTTTCGTTCTCAGCTTCAATAACATCATGATTCGAATAATTTTAATCGTTAAATGTTACCGGACATATTTTCCGAAAAACTGGGATTTCTTGTGAATGACGTCGCACTCCAACGCAACACGAGAGCTATGGGTGACGGACCTCGTTATTCTGAACCACGGTCAAGTGACAACACCCCTCTCACCTATCTTCCACACCACGTCAATGAGAGGACTTTGAACCTCAACAAAGTGAACGTGCGTCAGCTCATTAACACATAGGGTCCGAGCTTTTAGAGAAGTTATCCTCAACCTGGAGCCCGCGTGTGGCCCTTTTTGAGCGGCACGGCTATGCACTAAAAATTTCAATTATTTAAGAACTACAGTGGTCAAAATAAGTATTCGACATGCAAAAATTTCTGCATGTATTGAATTACTAAGTAAAAACTGTATAAAAAAACGAAACAATTTTTATTGATTTTAAACCAAAAAATCATTATGTATTAAATGCAGTACCTTTTGCAATGCATTAAAATGTAATAATTTTTTTTAAAAATCACCATTATTTCATTTAAAAGCAGCTAAATAAACAAAAAAAGTATTCGACAAAACATAAAACACATTCGACAAGTGAAAATAATTCAAATAATATAAAACTAATATCCATTTACTCTTCCTCCCCGACGGATGACTTCTCTTAAATGCTGTGGCATCGATTTAACCAAATTTTCTGTCACCTCAGGGTCTCACCTTCTTGAGGTGAGCACGGGTGTCAAAATCCCGAGGTGCCCTAGTGATCTTTTCCTTTTCCCAAGGGGTTTACTATCTTTGGTAAACACGGGTGTCACGACCCCGGGTTATATTAGTGATCCTTTTCTATTTTCGACCCTTTTTCTTGTCATTCAATTTCTCCTTTACTTCCTTTCCCGTCTAGATCATAGATTAAAAGATATTAAATGTACTTGTTTGAAATTTATATATATTTAATTTGATTACTTATCCATTATTAATAACATATTTTTGTTTACATTTTGTATTGCGTTAATTTAGTGTATTTTTTCTTCAGTTTATATAAATATTTTGCTTATATTGATTTATTCATTTTCGACTAACACCGTTGCTTTTCCGACAAGCATGTTTGCCGTGTGCGGCATCCAGTAAAGAGGAAAATGGTGTCCTTTGGATACCTTTGCGTTCCCTTTGGCCCACGCTTCGCTGTAGACGGGGGGCAGGAGTGAGCCCGCTCCTGTCAATCGGCTGGTGATACCTCTCTCCGATGTCCCCGGAGAGACATTGCTGAAGGGTTAGTGCTGCAGATAAGGGGTAGCGGGTTTACCCGTTGGATCCTCGCCCTGATGCTGTAGCACAATATTCTGGGTGTACCCCAGGTAAGCGCCGTGCCTGCTTTTTGCCAGATGGCCGACACACTGCCTCTCTTGTTGGACTTCGTGGTGGGTGGAGGCATGCCAGGAGGAAGTTTTACTCTCGCTTATGGATCCGAAAGTTCTATGCCCGGGTAAAAGCCTCGTATTACCCAACACTCACGTTGATCAAATTGCCACGAATTGGATTTTTATTAATATCCTTACCGAATAATGCCATGTCTACAAAAAGTCACCATTTTCTATATATAAAGCTCTAAAAGGAATAGGTGGAGAACAGAAATCCGTTACAAGATTGTGATCCGGTGATCTACTGATTGAAACCAATTCTGCTGTACAAAGTCTTTCTCGCTTGCCAAAACATTTCTCGATTCTCCTGTAAGTATAAGCCCGCATGAATCTCTTAATATATCCACGGTGTCATATCTGAACCTGATCTGTTGAGACAATCCCTGAAGCGGAAATCCTCGAGGGCTTTTCCGACCAGGGTGTGATGCAGGTCAGAAGAATCACAATAAAAAAAGACTCTTTAATATTTTCGACGAAGCATATAATTATAACTTTTAATAGCCCCAAACTACCGACAACAATAAAAGCCGGCTACCTTAACTGTAAAATCCGTCCCTATATACCGAATCCTCTGCGCTGTTTCAAGTGACAAGGTTCGGACATTCGCAAACATCCTGTCGTGGACAACTTACTTTCTCTAGACATGCGTCTTATGGACATTCCTCCACTGATTGCAGTCTAGAGCCTAAATGAATCAACTGTTCTGAACCCCATCCGTCTGATTCCAAACTATGTTCGAAACGGAAATCAGAAAAACAAATTCAAGAAATCAAAACTAGTAAAAATATCTCTTATCCAGAAGCCCGAAAATTAATAGTTCCACAGACATCTAGGGCGGCCAAATCCTCAATTGCAACCACAACAACCCAAACTGATGAAACGATTACAAAAATAGTCTGCCCACTTTTGAAATTATTTCAACCTTTAATATTCGTTCCGAAGCCAACAATGTCTCTCAGAATTCCTTCAGTTACCAAATCCTCTAATTCAACTCAGGCACATCTTCTGCTGCAGTTACAATATCTTCAGAATCTCAACCACCGCTATTCCTTTGCTTATTACAATTTCCTCCGCATCCAATACTCTATGTACATCTGTAACATCAACCTCATCCAAACCAGTACCCTTTCCTTCTACAAGCTCAATGTTTACAGCCTTATCAAATGAAACTCATCCCTCTGTTCTAGAAACTACCACCTCCACATCCAGTAGCATACAATCCCATCCTATATCTATATGTAGCGTTGCAGCGACTTTTTTTAAACCGAAAATAGAAATCAAAATGGCGCCCCATAAACCGAGAAAAAGTTTACCTATTCAAGACACCCTCAGATGAGGACATGATCGTGTAATGACATGGAAGAAGAGGTGGAATCACCGAAGAAGGATAAGTATTTCTTGTCAGAAGAGTATTGGAAAAATGAAAATATTTACGCATGTTAACTTTAACCCGTGTTAAAAACAGTTCAAAGTAATTTCTTACCTTTTACTTTTATAAAAGATTTTATTACGAACTGAACGGAATACCAATTTTTACATATCTGACGATTACATTTTAGAGTGTTTACGAGATGGTAAGTCGAGAAGGGCGTGCGTTTTGAAATCTCGAGATTGTTGCCTCAGACCTGAGTTTTCGCTGTTTTTTTCTTTTACAGCGAATTATTATATTTTGATACACCTCTAAGAAAGAGGTTTTATTTATATTTATTTCCTTTCTTTTCTGAACTTTGGTAAGTTAAACAATTTCTTTTTTCCCCCATTTTTGTTGCTTGAAGGGGACTCAAGCTGAGTCACTCCACATTCTGGATTACGGAAACCGATGAAGCAAAAATGACAGATAATATGAAGGAAGCTACAGACTAAATATTTTAAATCTACCCAAACTGCCCAAGAATTAATTCTGCGAATCGACAATAAAAGCTTTAAAGAAATTACAATTTTACTTGAACACACAGGAAAAACCGGAAGCCTCCCTAAATCAAACCCCCACTTATTACATGCAGAATTAAAAAACAAAATACCAAGACATGATAAAATAACGCATATGTATTTCACTCGAAGCGGAAAAATAAAGATAAACCCCTCGGATCCTATATGCGCTGTTCAGATAACAGCTATTAAACAAATTCTAAATATTCCAGTAAAAGCCAACATAATATGGGAAGGGTTCACTTCGCGATTCCTACTTTTTGACATCCCAACTAATGTACATCTGGAAGATGTGGCAACTGAATTAAAAAACTCAATTGACATTGAAATTGTTGAACTCCGTAAATTCATCAAGACAAATAGTCGTCAAGAAGCTCCTCCTATCTTAATTACTATTCTGGGCGTTAATACACCAGAATGTGTAAAACTCTAGTTTTTAGCGCGTTTTTCACGTAGTGTAAAAGAAGCGCTATTAGGACGCAAATTTCGTTTTCGTCTTCGTTCCATATTTTGTCGTACCTTTTTCTCAGCCAATAAGCAACCAATTGACCTCGGATTTTCGGTATTTGGTCGCATTTGTGCCCTAGATGAGCCGAATCATATTTAAATCTAATAATATTAAAAAAAATTTTAAAGTTTTTGTTTGATTTTTTTTTAAGTATAAGTACACTACTTTCTGTTAGTAAAAAGTTCATTAGTTGCATTATTGTAAAATACAACATGTAAAAAACGTGCTAAAACTACTTGGCCATGCTAATGATTGATATCTTGTTTAAATTTCCCTTGTGTATTGTATACGTGTCTTTGATTATGGACATTTCAGAAAAAGATTTCTTTCTGTGTAAACATTTATTTTTTTTTTAATTATTATTTTCGTGTTTGAAGTTTTTTGCTTATTAAAAAAAATTATTTCATGATCACTGCAAGACCTTTGGATAAATGGGACGTCGTTACCGTTCTTTATCTTAATGTGCATCGTTTATTACTTGCTGCGCGTTGACATCTGGTATGATGCTGTTAAATCGCTTACAGTGCCGTAAATTTTCCCAGCAACAACTGATCATGGGTTTTTAGGGTTACATTCGATCCATGTTCGAGATTTCATAGCATGTTTTAGATGGAGTTTGTTTGGTTTAAAAATCCGAACGATCGTTACTTTCTCGAAGTATCGTTCGGTTGATCACTTTAATAGTTTTCGTGAAATCGCGTTGCTAATGATACTTGTTTAATCATAGAACTCAATTATTCATAGATAAACCCCGGCAATGTAGCAATTGTTATAGTTTCACGCACTTATCACGTTTTTGTTCTAGAGATGTTCGGTGTTTTAATTGTGAAGAGGATCCCATTCTGGACAATGTACAAATCCTTCAAATTGCACAAACTGTAAAGGAGATCATCCGGCAAACTCCCCCAATTGTCCCACTTTTATAAAAGAAAAAAAATTCTCGAATTGAAATGTACTAAACATTTAACTCTGGGAGAAGCTCGAAGAAAATTTAAAGGATATTGCAGTAAAAACAACAACCCCAGGACCAAATATACAAGAATTTGTGAAAATATTAGAAAATATAGTAGAAAATTTTCAAACAGCTCTCGAAAAACAAACTACAGCCATAATGAACTCGATACAAATAATGATAGAATCAATGTTTAAACATTTGATAGAAATAATAGAAATAAGTAAGCAACCGTCATCACCTAATAGAGAAAATAAATTGAAAGTAAAAAAAACTTTTTAAAAAACAAGCTTTTATTTAAACGCGCTAAAAAGAATAAAATAAACTTTTCCTTTAAAACTTTTTTTATTATCAACTTATAACGTCATTACACAATTCATATGATATAAAAACTCGTCGCGAGATTAAAGTACTCATAGTTTGAAATTTTTACAAATTAAAATCAATCAGATCAAGTTATTTAATTTACTTGTTTATCTACACAGGTAAATCTCGCGACAAGCTTTATATCATACTAGCTGAAATGCCCGTTCTTCGCACGGGTTAAGTTTTAAAAACAAATTTATCTATTGTAGCAATTATAATATTTTTAGTGAGGGTAAAACCCTGTATAAAAAGTAGTATAACCAAAAATTAAAAATATTTTTTTTTTCAAATGAATGTTCACAATATAAATAATTTTAAACAAATTGCAATTTTGCCTCAAAGTAAATAATAATTTAATAGAAACATATTTGAATAAAAAGAGAAAAGTAACATGCTATCATTTTTTTATTTGTAACAAAAAAGTAGTTGTAAGTTGCATTGATGACTCTGGTACATATCCTGAAATAAATCAAAAGAAAAAAAATTAGCATAGATATCATAAAGCATTTTACAAAACACTATGATTAATAACACATTAGGTAGCCTGCAACTCAAAAAGAAACTAAATTACTGTGAACTAAAAACAAAAAACTATCTGAAGATAAAATAGTTTTACTTTTATTCAAAGTATAATGATTGAATTAAACAGAGAAAAAAAAATTTTTTAATGAATATTTTTGCAGCTTATTGAAAATAATAGATTTTCTTTAAAAACAATTGTTAATATGCCACATTAACATAAATGTAATGTATATTCAAATTTATGACTACCTCCACAAAATTTGTGAAGAATACAGTTTTGCATTCAACGCTAGACATGAGGTCATATAACATATCACATAAGTTTAAAAATTAAACTAAAAAAAAAAAAAACGTAAAGCAAAATTTGAAAAATTCACTTTGAAGTGCACAATATCATACCTGAAGTGCCTATTCTTTACATGGGTATTTTCCATTCCAAAAGCTAATGTTTATTTAATGAACCCAACCTAGTGTAAGGAAAAATATTCAACCTGAAACAGATTAACCAATTTAATATCAACATCAAAACAGAAGAAATAATCTGAGCTTTGATTAAACCACTATAAATAATACTGAGGAAGAACAGAATACAAATTGTGCTGCCAAAAATAAAATTTAATTTTGAAAGAACATGTCTTTATAATTTATTTAAAAAAGAACTGCAAATGTGCTTCAAATAAATAATATTAAAAGGAAATTTGAGAAAGTTGCTTCAAGGTATACCCTAATATCTATAACTTCAGCGAAGAGCTTCTTGATAAACAATGTTAACGGTCTTACCATTCGGAGCAAAGATAAACAAATTTTCTGCACTACCGACTCGTGAACAACCCACATAAAACTGACCATAGGAAAAGCAAGGATTTCTAAGATCCAGCCCCACAGTTTGAAGGGATTGTCCTTAGGCTTTGTTAATGCTCATAGCAAAGCTTAGTCGAATCGGAAATTGCAGTCGTTTGAATTGAAAGGAAACATCAGATGGAATGATGGGAATTTTAGGGATGAAAACATCTTTACCGGCAGCTTGCCCAGTTAGAATAGTGGCTTCAATAACATTGGGCATTGGCTTCTTAATTGAAAGCCTAGTACCATTACACAATGAAGGCGGATTAAGGTTTCTAAGAAGGATAATTGGGGCACCAATTTTGAGTTCCAAAACATGCGAAGGTATACCAGGCAGTTCCAAAGAATTTAAAAACTCAGCTGGAAAATTGACTGCCTCTTTTGGATCACAAATAGTATTAATAGATTTATATATTTGAACATTTCCTGGGATTTGTGATAAAAGTAGTTTGTTTATAATGCTTACAGTTTGATTTTGAGGGGCAAGGATAGCTCTTTGACATAGCCAAACATGATCTTGAAAAAAGTCAGGTAAATTTGGAAACACAGCTCGTAAAAGTTCTTCCTCTGTATTAACGATTCTCCCAATATTTTTCAAAGATACAGCCCCATCAGGATCAAGAGACGTAAAAGATCCATTTCCTAATTGAAGAAGGTTATCAGCAAACTGGCAAGAGGAATCCCCACTTAAATAACTTCGCATGTTTGTTCTCAACTGACATCTTTTTATGTCAGCCCAAATATATGATGATTTAATACACGCAAATATTTCATCTGCTCTAGTTCCCCGCGGAATAACTGGCAAAGTTTGACGAAAATCACCAGCTAACACCAAGGCGAGCCGTCCATCCGGTATAGTGGTCAGTGAAGCTGACTGCGGTGCCGCAGGGACTGGGTTCGAATCCCGGAGAAGGCATGGATGTTTGTGTTGTAATCCTTTCTTCTGTCTGTGTTGTTTACCCCCGTGTTGTACGTTCGGTGGTGCACGGGTTTATAAATGTTAAAAAAAAACACCAAGGTGATACCCCCCATCCTCTTATTGTTAGATCTTAGGTCTTGCAGAGTGACATCAAGGGCTTCAAATCCAAATTATGAGTTTACAACACTTTAAAACTTTTGCCATTCCTGAACGCCTAGAAATGTTACATGTAAGTGTCGCTATGACAGTAATGTTTAAGGGCAACTTAAAAGTTGAATGAGCTGTCCTTCCTCCTGTCAACAAAGTAGCGGCAATACCGGAAGAAGCAACAGCCAGGGCAATCTCATCACTCTCTCGTACCATTGCTAAAATGAGATTGAGGAGGAAAGTCTTCCCTGTACCACCTGGCGCATCTAAGAAAAAAATACCACCAGTCTCTTGAAAAACTGAATCTGTTATCTTCTGAAATATTTCTCTTTGATCTGGTAGCATTTTGCCTTCATTTTCCTCCAAGAATCTTCTTTCACTAACATTGTAGGTTCTTTCTCTAAGCACATCATCAATAGTACTGGAATCTCGATTAGGCTGAGGAAGTCCGACAGATTTCAAATCTGATCCTCCTAAAGATCTAACCTTGTCTTCAATGATGATAAGAGCTTCATTCAAGATTTCGGTACTGAATTCCAAATCCATATTCCTCTGTTGAATTCTTACTCGGTGCAGAATATCTTCAGAAAGATTTTCCTGGTGGTTGATCCATAGCTGATTGGGATTAGATACAGCACATACTTGCAGCATGACAGCAAACAGATCACGAAGCATTCGTGGTGAATGCATAAAAGCAGCTTCTTCTAAAGTCGCATTCCAGTGTTCATCATTCTCTAGAAGACCTCTAACTTGGCAAGCTTCTTTGTAATTGCTACAAATCCTTCCTTCAAATGTTTTCAGATACTGAAAAGATGTAGGGCCCGGTACTTCATGAAGTAGTAATCGCAAATGAAAGCATTCACTATTGTTGGGATGAACCGTATACACTCGAGAAGAAGCAAACACATAAGCATCAAAGTGTCCCTCACTCAAGTTTTTGCCACTGAACCTAATGTTTTTAACATTTTCAAAATGCTCCCCAAATACAGCAAAGAGCTGTCCATCACGAAAAATCTGGAAACTGCAAGAAAAGAGTTCAGAGGCAGCCTGTAACTCAGAAGCGGAACCGTAAGTTATAGGGTTTAACATTGCAGTTTTATACGCTTCGCGAGATGGGTAGTTGTTCCCTTCATGATCATACGTAAATACCTTAAATCTATCCCAGTTACTGATTATATAATCAACAACAGCCTTTCGAACAACAAAGCTGGACTGCACATTACCACACAACAAATAAGCAATTGAACTGAAAAGGCAGGAGTCATCACCATCAATTGGGACAACTTGGCATGGGATTGTATCATTCCCTAATTTTAACAACTCGAACACTTGCGTCATTGCTTAAAATAATATTCAAACAATCAATTGTAAAAAAATTCGGATTAACTGAGAAAGTGATGAAATTAAGATAGTAATAACAATAAAACAAACACCTAAACAATCAACATTAATATTGAAAACCACTATCACACTCGAATTGAACAACAAATGTGACACAGCCTTGCACGAAAATACCACAATCACATGTAAAACATCAGTTCATAAAAAATAAATTGGCACAGCCTTAAACTAAAATAGTAATTATAACAGTCAAACAAACACCTAAACAATCAACACATAAATAACTGAAAAACATAAAAATGCATATTAAATTAATTTAATTTAAAATTATTGCAAAAAAAATATTTTTGAAAACTCTTCCTTATAAACAAAACAAATCAGATAAGAAAATCACAAAATTACATCAAAAACAGTACAAAATTGAATGAACACATATGAAGATCAAAATGAAAATATAATAAACGTTACACAGCCTTAAAACAAAATAGAAATTTCAATATGAATACAATTGACTACATGTAAAATAAATCAGAAATTTTTAAGCTAAAAAAGAAACAACAAAATTAAATCTAAACCCAGAAATAGTTCAAAATACTAATAACATAAAATATAAGCAAAACAAAAATGTATATTAAGCTAATTTAATTTAGTTATTGAAGAAATATAAAATAGGCTTAGCTTGAAATCCGTTGTATTCCGGCAGGAAGGTGAAGTCTTTAAATAAAAAGCAATGAGTTTATCAACTTAAGTTAAAAATATTTAAAGTAAATAAAACAAAGTAAATTTTAACGAAATAAAATATTATAATAGATTTTTGCTGAAATAAAATATGTTCAAATTAAAGCTGTTTCATAAATCTTAAACTTTCTAGCGCAAGGAAAGAACAAAGACAAATCTCTGTTGCCACACCTACGAAACTAAGATCCAGTTGTTAAAAAAAACAATTTCAAAAATGTATTTTCGAAAAGAAATCGTAAATCAACCTTAAAGAAAAAAATAAACGTATAATTACAGCACTAAATAAATATATTTATTGAAGAAATATGTAATACTCCCCAAGAAAGTCCACAAAGCATTAGTTTTTGCAGAATACGTAATATGACGTCATATGCCCAAATTAACGAAAAATCGCTTAAAAATTGAATTTTTAAAAAATCGAAAGCGAATTTCAAAAAAGACTCTTCGAGGTTAATAGCATAGTCACCTACAGCTTCTATGTGCCAAGTTTCACACTTGTGGGTTGCTTAATATGGCCGGAATAGGTGAAACACACACACACACACAGACTCTTTCTTTTATATATTAGTATAGCCAAGCAGTTACCCCCCCCCCCTTCGCTTGGTATTACATGATGTTTTATAAATTTTTACTGCTTATATATATATAAATTATTGATATCTAAGTCTTAGCACATTAAGAATTCGATTGTATTGAAAAATATACTTATACCTGTAACTGTCGCCTGTTGATAAAAAAAAAAAAGGGCAGAACTCATCTAATTTGAATTTTCTAAAAATCTCTAAAATTTAAGTATAGAATGATGTTTGCTCTTTCGTAACCCAAAAACCAAGTGGATTCCCACAAAACCAATTTTCGGTGGATCTCTTCTCCGTAAATTGAACATGCAAGCCAAATTTAAAGTCTAAATCTAACAGAAAAAAACAAAAGTTTTACTATCAATATCCCCGTAATCCCGTTGAGAGCCGTTTTCCAAAATAACCGCTCTTAGCGGATTTCAATTCAACAAAAGAAAAATGCAATCCAAATTTCATTATTATAGTCCTTGTAGCTCGAAAAAAGTAATTTTTTTTGTCAATACGTCCCAGTAACCCCCTGCACCCCCCCCAGAACTTGATTTGATTAAAATACATTCTTAGTGGATCCCTATTCAACAAAAGAAACATGCTTAACAAATTTCAAGTATATGGGTCTAACAATTAAAAACAGGAATTTTTTTCTGTAACTCCTCTTGACCCCTCGCAAACATCCTTAGGGTCAATTTTCGTTTTACTCTTTGTTTGAGGAACTCTATTCCATGAAAGGAACATGCCTACCAATTTTCAAGCAGGATGATCAAATAGTTTAAAAATGGAAATATTTATCGATTACGCCTCTTAATCTCCCGAAATCAAACTTGGTATTCGCGAAACCCATTTTGTAGCGGTTCTCTACTTTACGAAAGAAATCCGCTTATCAAATTTCAAGACTGTACGTCTAACAGTTTAAAAATGGGGATAATTATCTATAAAGCCACTTGGACCCCCGCAACGCCACTTCGGGGTCTGTTTTCACAAAACCCATTTTGAAGGGGAATTACATTCTATGGAAAGAATCTGCTTAGGAAACTTCGAAGACTGTGCGTCCGATAAATTAAAAATGCAAAAACAATTATCTATAACGCCCCTTGAACCCCCGCAACGACACCTAGGGGTCGATTTTCCCAAAACACATTTTGAAGGGGAATTGCACTCTATGAAAGGAATCTGCTTAGGAAAATTTGAAGACTGTGCGTCCAATAAATTAAAGATGCAAAAACAATTATCTATAACGCCCCTTGGACCCCCGCAACGCCACCTAGGGGTCGATATTCACAAAACTCATTTTGTAGTGTATCGCTATCCTATGAGAGGAATCTTCTTACCAAATTTCAAGACTGTGAGTCGAATAACTTAAAAATCGGAATTTATAACGCCCTTAAACCCCCCGCAACACCCCTTGGGGTCAATTTTCTCCAAACCCGTTTTGTAGCGGATATTTATTCCATGAAAGAAACATTCCTACCAATTTTCAAGCAGGTAGGTCAAGTAGTTTAAAAACGAATATATTTATCTATTACGCCACTTAATCCCCGCAACGCCACTTAGAGGTATGTTTTCACAAAACCTTCTTATAGCTGATCTCTACTCTATGAAAGAAATCTATTTATCAAATATAAAGACTGTGCGTCTAATAGTTTAAAAATGGAAATAATTATCTATAACGCCCCTTAAGTCCCGCAACGCCACTTGGGGGCAATTTTCACGAAACCCATTTTATAGCGTTTCTCTACCCTATGAGAGGAATCTGCTTACTAAGTTTCAAGACTGTACGTCTAATAACTTAAAAATCGGAATTTATAACGCCCCTTAAACCCCCACCCCCGCAACACCCCTTGGGGTCAATTTTCCCAAAACCCATTATGTAGCAAATATTTACTCCAGGAAAGAAACTTACCTACTAATTTTCAAGCAGGTAGGTCAAGTAGTTTAAAAACGAAAATATTTATCTATTACGCCCCTTAATTCCCCGCAACGCCACTTAGAAGTCTGTTTTCACAAAACCCGTTTTGTAACTGATCATTATTCTACGAAAGGAATCTATTTATATCAAATTTAAAGACAGTGCGTCAAATAGTGTAAAAATGGAAATAATTATCTATAACGCCCCCTAAGCCCCTGCAACGCCACTTCGGGGTCGATTTTCACCAAATTCATTTTGTAGCGGATCTCTACTCTCTGAAAGGAATCTGCTTACCCAATTTCAAAATTCTACATTGAGTAGTTTAAACATGGAAACAATTATTTATAACGCCCCTTAACCCCCAGTAACGCTCCTTGCGTTTCGAATTTCGGAAAATCCGTTCTTAGCTGATGTCTACTCTATGAAAGGAACATGTCTACCAAATTTCAAGTCTGTAGGTTGAATAATTCCAGAGATAATCTCGTGATTAGTCAGTCAGTCAGTCCAGTCAGTGAGTCGCTTTTCTCCTTTATATATATAGATAAATTGTGTAATGACGTTATAAGTTGATAATAAAAAAAGTTTTAAAGGAAAAATTTATTTTATTCTTTTTAGGGCGTTTAAATAAAAGCTTGTTTTTTAAAAAGTTTTTTTTATTTTCAATTTATTTTTTACTTTTTAGTTATCGCTGGATAGGTATCTAAGCCTGTTCATCTCATTCAACGCTGGTTTTAGAAAAGAATAATAAAATATGTGTAGCATTATTGCTTTGCAAAAAAAAAAGGGGGAGGGGGTTAATTCGAAAAAAAAAAAGTTTACGGCATTTTATTTTTTAAATCATTGATTCTAAAAGATCGAAATATGAACTTTTTGAAAATAATTTTCATTTAAACGCATCCATATTTATTTATTTTAGAAGAAATCATAAAATAGGCAAAGCATCATTGTTTTGTTTAAAAAAAAAAAAAAAAAAAAAACCGTTTCGGGGCGCAATAAATGATTTTACCTATTAAAAAATTTCTTTGGGTGTTATTAAATGTGCAAATAAAACTTTGAGTATTTTTTAAAAAATCAGAAAAATTTCCTTTTGAGGGGGGGGGGACAGAACCCTAGTCTTTTCAGCACTTAACCATGCGACATGACAATTAAACCAGGAAGTTCTCGGCAAACAGTGTGGAAGGACCTTTAAAATCGCAGGTAGAGATATTCACACATCAAATCTAAAAAGCATTAAAATGAATGCACAGTCTATTTATGCATTATTTCATGTAAAGATAGCATACATGAATATTTACATGCTTTTTTTTTTCATTTTTAATATAAACTAAAATCAATTTTGTGCATTATTTCATGAAAAGATAGAAAACATCCGATCATTTATTAAATTGCTGATATTAGCATATGTGTTTAAAATCAAAGAGGATTAAATTTTTTTTAATAAAAATGAAATCTGTGATTTAAAGTAGAAATTTTTAAAATTACAAAATTTTACATGCTTATTAAATGTTGAATTAAAATTGCGAGCATTTTTTGAAAACGAGAAAAAAAGAAAAAGTTTTTGTGTACTTAATTTACTAAATCAATGATTTTAAAAGAGCAAAGTTTTTGAACTTTTTTAGTTCAGACGATTTACTCATTAGAATTTTGAGAAATCCATACCTAACGATTGAAAAATTTCGATTAATGATTCACAGAAAACAATACTTATTACTTAAAAAATATTAATTTAAAGCACTACATTTAAAATAATGATAACGGAATAAAAACGATTAAGTTTTTCACAAATATTATAGAAATTTTTGTTTTATAAACGGATATTTAAAATGAATTCTTTGAATTAAAACTTGTACAGAGAAAATGAAACAAAAATAAATTTTTCATTCGCATTTTTTTTACTTGCTAAATTCGGTGATTTTGATTATTTATAGGCACCATCTTTTCTAGTATAGCCCTATTTGCAGACTTCAAATACAAGAGGAAACAGATAGTCATTGGGCGCCAAACCGGTTTTCGACGCCAAGCCTTAACTTACCGTAAAATCATGTTTTTTATTAAAGTTTTTGATTTTTTTGAGGGCTTAATGTGGAACTTGGAAATCAGAACTTTTAAGTTCTGATTTCCAAGTTTCACATATTGATTGTAAAACACGGTAATTTTTAAATAAAAAATTTTTAAAAAATTCTGTATGTTTTTATTTTTGTAAAAAGTGCATTAGATGAAAAACACAAAAACTTTTTTAAAATCCGTAATGTTTAAGCACATTTTCCAATCTTCACCTTAATTATGGATAATAATGTTCTACACACGGAAAAAAGTTTTATGCTATTATTTTAATAAATGACGAATTATTAAATGTTTAATTAAAATTTTGAGTATTTTTTTGAAAAATCATTAAAAAAAAGTTTTTGACATTTTATTTTTTAAATGACATATTATAAAAGAAAAGGCATGAACTTATTTAGTGTACAATATCGTTTTAATAACACAAAAATAAATTCATACGCAACGATTTACAAATCGTTTTCATAAAAACGCATCAATTTTAACACATTTTTAAAAAAACTTGTATAAAATACAAATATCTTTATTTTGTAAAAAAAAAAAATTGTACTGTATCGTGGAGAAATAAATAATCTTTCCGATTCTGTAATTATTTGTCTGAGTTTTTTTTTAAAAAATTAGATTACTGTTTTAAACCCCCCCCCCCCAAATCCTCTCTTCCTTCTTTATTTTGCGTCGCCGAGCATAGCAGGAAAAAAACAGCGCACAGGAGTAAAACAATTATGCGTTTTAAGGTTTTTAATTAATATCTTTTGAACTAATTGCAATATCGGAATGTAAATGGTCAAAACATGCATTGTCATCCAAATTAAATAGTCTAAGAGCTAGCAACGTTTTCGAGGTAGAATTTTAGAAAAGCTGGTTCTTTAATATATCTTTCTCTATGTCCTTCCGAACAGCGTGCAGGCTATCTGGCTGCAGGTAAACGTTGCATTTATTAATGCGCATCATATATTTACAGGAAAAAATGTTGATTTTTAAATTATTTTAGGAAGAAAATTTTCTTTTTCACTAAATTTAAAACGTTATTAACAACACGAATTTATTAATGCCAGACATTTTTGTTATTGCAAATAATGCGCCAGACGCTATTTTTTACTAAAAAAAATGATGAATTTCAAACCATTTTAGAATGTCTGTGATTTTAATATTATTTTATTCATACATCAATAAGTACAAATTTAATTTGCCAGACACTAATTCGGTTGTGTTCTTAAGAGCCAGGCCGATTTATTGGTTAGTATAACGCGGGATTATGCATGTCGTTAAAAAGAGACAACGGCAAATTAGGTAGGCGGAAGAGAGACAGGAGTACGTTACACTATTTAAAGTATTCGAAAAAACTTTATTTTTATGTCTTCGATGTTGAGTATAATAAAAAATTAATATTTTAATTCTTATTAAAATAATAATAAGTAGTTGATTAAGGGGATTCACCCATGTGACGAAGTCTTTTTAAGTATACTTAGGGAATTTTTTTGACCACCAGTAAAAAGATAGAACTTTAAGTTTTTCATCATTTATTTATATGTATTTTAAGAGTATGTATATAAATTTGTAGCTAAAAATATCCAATAGAACGTGAGTTATAGCGCTCTGAACACACCCTCCTCGAAAAAAATGAACGCTCACTTCCACCACGATTCCGGCTAATTGGCTTATCTGAAATTTAAAAAAACTAACGTTGTTTTAATCTATAAGCTTAAATGCACAGAATGGACAATACTCAATTGAAAATACCAAAAATTGGTTTCTTGGTAGACCTCTGAAGAAAAACTTTCGAATTTTATGGGAGTTTCTGTTATAAAAAATAGAAATATTTTGAATTTTGGAATGATCGTAGCCCATTTGGTACGTATGTATGTGCTGAGTCTACCCCATAAATTTGAAGCCTTTCGGTCAAACTGTTCTTTAGATATAATAGAGGAAAGTTTGAAAAACATAGTTTTGAGAAAAAGGCGTTATAAGTTTCAAGTCTGATTAAACTACAATGAAAATCTTAACTTAGCACTACGAACAGCTGCTTTTATAACACCTGCTTCTTTAAATTAATAATTATTTTAAATCTTTTATTTTGGACTTTTCGATATGTCGCGTCCCCCACGTATGGTTATGATGCCCCCCCCCCGCCAATAGGCATACCCCACAGTTTGAAAAACGCTGGGTTAGAACATAAGTATTTTTTTCACCTGCGAGTCTTTTTTTTTTTAATTCCCATTTTCAGAAAAACTATACATTTGTTTATATTATGGTTGAAAATTGCCGACGAACGTTTTCGCTTTTACAGGGTTGCAACTTAATCTTTTCGACACCACATCTAGAAATGGGATCTAGAATTAGTCGCCAAATCTGGAAATGGTATATGCAATTAGACGCGAAATCTAGAAATGGTATATAGAATTAGTCGCTAAATCTGGAAAAGGTACAATGAATTGGTCAGCAAATCTAGAAAAGGTACAATAAATTAGTCGCCAAATCTGGAAATAGTTTTTTCTGATGTCCTGATCAGGACAATGGAACAAAATTATGAAATTATTGTATTGTCATCGGTCCTTGACAAGTGTGCAAAATTTCGAATTAATCTGACCTTTTTATGTGGGTGAAGATCGAGTTCAAAGATTCCGTTACATACAAGTGAAACTTATAAAAGCGTGTTAAAAATGATTTCATGAAGGGATGTTTTGTTATAAAAAGAACCGACAAACCATTCTTGGGGATACCAATTGATCTTACACTGGAGAAGACTATCAATGCCGAAGCGGCTAGACGCCTCAGTGGTTTTGCATATCTTACTAATTCCATAGCTGCCCGTCAACGCTGGACCAAGAGTTACAGTATTATAGCTGCTGTTATCTCTCACGTTCTCGTTGTTTGTGGATTGAAGCAATTACAAGACGTGTCTACGGATTTGCAACCAAATCGAACCAAAATTTATGGCAAAAAAAATCGCTGATTTCATTGAAATTTTTCAGAAGAATATTAATTCCTTTGATGAAAATTTTGACAAAGATAGTTTATATAATATTGCAACTGCCAAGCCTGTACCTCAAAATTTAGCGAACTTTTTGCTGGACATTAAGAAAAATGGTGAAGATTTACGGAAACAGTTCATTACTGAATGTGCTGAAAATCAGGATAGATTTGATAAGCCAATAAAAAAAACAACAAGTGCTTAATTTTGTTGGTGCTCCAAAGAAGAAAAACTAACTTTTGGTAACAAAGTTATTGAGCTAAGAATGCAACGAGATCTGTTTGGTCGACTCTTAGGTATATATATCTATGACCAAGAAAGTCGATATTGAAAAAGTACTGGGATTTCCACTAACGCCGATACCAACATCGATGTATCATGCAGATGGTAGTATTTGTAAAACAGATAAAGCACAATTAATAAAAGGTTTCGAGAAAAAAAGTTAGCAAGGCCAATCAGCAATCCTTATTTTCTTTAATATTAGCATTTTAGACGTTTTCTTCATGTTACACCTCATGAAAGAAGAACCACAAACTTTCGATGGCATATCAAAAAAATTCCTTAAAATAATTCCACAGTTTAAATCATCTCGCATTTACATTGTGTTTGATCGGTATTTCACACCTTCCATAAAACATTGCGAGCGTTGAAGTCCTTGTCTTAGTAAAATTTATGCTGTCACCTATTAACAAGTTAACCTCATTAAATTTAGTAAAATCAGTTAAATCTGGTTTCCACTACATCACACATTTTTAGCGCGTTTTTCACGTAGTGGAACAAAAGCGCTATTAGGACGCAAATTTCGTCTTCGTTCCATATTTTGTCGTACCTTTTTCTCAGCCAATAAGCAACCAATTGACCTCGGGTTTTCGGCATTTGGTCGCATTTGTGCCCTAGAGAAGCCGAATCATATTTAAATTTCCCCCTAGTTTTCCCGAATTTTCCTACAAATTTCCTGAATTTCGCTAGTTTTGCTTTTTTATAGTGCTGATACAGATTTGTGTCATTATTTTTTTTCAGCTCAATAGTAGTACATTTAGAGAAGTGGTACCGTACACTACTTTCTGTTAGTAAAAAGTTCATTAGTTGCATTATTGTAAAATACAACATGTGGAAAACGCACTAAAATTACTTGGCCATGCCAATGATTGATATCTTGTTTTAAAGATTAAAGTCACAAATTGTTTTAATGAGAGCCACAATCTTAGACCCCCAAATTATATTTTAGCTGGCGTGGACCCTTTGTAGGTCGTTATGGACCCCTAGGGGTCTATATAGACTATTTTGGGAATCACTGCTCTACTATGTTTCCACGCAATAACAGGGTGCAATTACACCCCAGCATTTTTTCGGAAAGTTAAAATAAGGCCCATCAAGCTGCTCGAAAATCTGTCGAGTATCAGTTAGCATGTCAAGAGATTATAACTGACGATGAAGATGAACTTGAACGTTCATTTTCCACATTGGAAAAATTTATATGTCACATGTATGGGGTGGCTAACTCTTCAAATGTAAATGATGTTCGCTTCTATCTATTTTCCAAAACGTATCATCGAAAAAACCCGAAGATAATTTCGAAAGAAATGTCGAAGTTTCAATTCATCGAGCTTACCACCAGGTAAAGCTGAATTATATCAGCATTTATTGTAAGTGCGATATGTGAAAAAGTTTTGGAGAAATGCTCATTTAAAAAATCCTTCATCTTTATCGC